>KK113534.1:121436-142204 GCA_000611955.2 Stegodyphus mimosarum | reverse complement strand
CTCTTCTAATATTACGTTCCATGAATTGTCCAAAAGATATATTCTTATTCATAAAAGACTATGTATCCAATAGATTCTTTAAATATATTTCAAACACAGGAGTCCAAAAATATAACATAAGAAAAGGATGTCCACAAGGTTCGTATCTGAGACCTGTTTTATGCAATTTAATTGCCAATAAAGCACTAAAGAGTTATAATAAGTTCCCAAACGCGTTTCCAAGCCTTTGCAGACGCCATTTCATTGATAATAAAAGGCAGCAATCGAAGAGAAATAGAAAACAAAGCTCTGAACTTTCTAGAAATATTCCAAAGTGGGCAAGTAAATTTGAGTTAACAATATCATTACAAAAATGCTTCAAAGTCTTATATCTACTAAAACCTGGCTCCTCTTTCAGGAACATATGAAGCCCAATATTAAATTTCACAAGAAAAAGTCAGTATCAAAAATAGCATCACTTATCTTGTTAAAGCAATAAATAATCGTCTCTCCTGGCATAAACATTAACTTTATCAAAAACAAACTCTTAATTCTTCCAAACTCTCCGAAATCTACCTCAGCCAACACCTGGAGAATATCTCTAAAACTTCAAAAAATTTAGTTTTTAACGATAATAGAAAAAACCTTATTTCACGGCGACTCTGCCTGGAACACAAATCTCAATAAACATGCGCAAAGACATCTGCTGTCAACTCAAAGACGCTTCCTACTTTCATTGACAAAAACTTATTGCACCCCTCCTACAAACGTCCTACAGATAATTACCTGCGCCGATCACTCTGACGCTACAAAAAGAGGCAATAAAAACAAATCTCAAGACTCAATCAAACAGGTTACTTCAACAATAACATCTGTCTCTTCTCAGACTACAAACAGCTAAAGCAAAACTTAGATTTACACCCCGTGCTTAACCCGGCGGAAGGCGCACCAAGAAAAGTTACTTGAGCGGGCGCGTGGGGTTTCGCATACCCCAATATTTAAAATAAGATAAAAAAAAGGTTTTATTTAGTTTTAAATCAGTTTTCTTATTTATTATACGTGAATAAACCTTAGGTTACCAAAAATTAATTTCCAATATTAAGCTTATAGATTTAAAATAAAAATAAATGAAAATAATAACAAAACAGACATCATACCTTTAAGTTTTGTTGCATCTCTAATGCACAATGCTTATTTTATCTGGTTACACTTTGAACATAATACATTAATATGTTCTTGGCAAAGAAAGATTTCACATTTTATACATCTCATTTGAGTTTTTCTATCCTTAGCTCGAGGACATTCACCACATTTTTATATTTAGTTATTTCGAATTTCATAGATTCGTTTGAATTATTCGTAGAAACTTCTTTTGCAGGCTGTACGTAAATTTCTCGCTAACGTATTAATATCTGATCTTTGTTCAATACGATTTTTAATTAGTTCTAATGCTAAGTCCTTCAAAAACAGGCGTCTGCTTCTATATCTGGTTGGTGGATTAGCAGTTGAAAGCAATATGATTCGAGCATTTATTACAGCAATATTCAGAGCAGAAAATAAAATTACCATTGGCCATCTCCTTGTTATTCTGGCAACTGAATAACTTGCTGCCATTTCGTCTACCGTATCCACTGCTCCCTTAGTCATATTATAAAAACATATCATTTCTGGCTTTTTCTTTTCTCCAGTAGTATCATCTATAGCATCATCGTTATGTAATGTTGAAAGCATAAGAACAGTTTTTCCTTTTTTAGGAACATAAGAAATTAATGTTTTATCTTTTTCAAAACCAAAAAGTGTAGAAAATATTTCCCTTCCCTTAGAAGTAACAAAAGCAGGAGGAATTTCCCTTTTGTTTTTCCGCATTATTCCTACAAGTGTCAGCTTTTCTTTTAGAAGATCCGCAGCTAGTGGGTAATTCGTATACCAGTTATCTGTAGTAATGTTTCTGCTAGATTTATGCAGTGGTTGAATTAATCTTTTCACAACGTCAGATGGACTAGTAATGACCTTGAAGGGACCATCTGGCTGTGGACCGCAGTATATTTTCATATTAGAAGTATATAAAGTTCTTGAGTCTACCAGTGCAAAAATCTTGATTCCGTATTTTGCTGGTTTGTTCGGCATATATTGCCGGAACCCACATCGGCCCCGAAAGGGTTCAAGTTTCTCGTCAATAGTGACGTACTCACCTAAATTATAAGAATCTTTGCAATTTGAAATAAATTTTTCAAAGAAATCTCTAATTGCGGTTAATTTATCAAAGAGTTTTCTCTGTGGCCTGTCTAGCAATCTGTCGAAGCGCATGCAACGTAAAAGAAATAAAAATTGCTTATAGGGCATTGTTGTGTGAAAAATTTCAATACCTGTACCGTCAGTAGCCCAAAGGTCCTTTATGTTGAGATGCGATGACTTGTGAAGACCACATAAATATAAAAGTCTTATAACTGCTTTTATCTCGACCACGTCAGTAGGTTTTGCATCTCTTTCACGTTTATAATATAAAACTATCTCAGAAATATATAAATTCGTACATTCTACAATTATTGACAATATACTATTATCAATAAGAATATTCAAACTACTAAAGGGATCAATAACATTTCTGGCTTCTCTACAGGTCCTGGAAGATGAGTCATAATATTATGCGAACGAACTCTTACATTTTGCCTAAATTTCTTTTTTTTCTACGCCGTTTTTCCCTCTTTTCCAACAAAATCATCAGAATCATCATCATCTTTAGTATTATCCAATTCATCATCTTCTTCTGTATCTGTTTTATGTTCACTAAATATTTCAATGTCAGTATCACTTTCAATTTCCGAAATGCAATCTTCATCACTTTCAACAGTCTCTAATAAATCTCGCAGCCGTTGCATCTCTAATTCATAGGGACTCATTCTTTTTGCCATAATGCACTAAAAATCTTTAAAAATATAATTTTAGCTACTTTAAAATCCCTTGCGAGTAGAAATACTTATTGTTATACTCTAGAATTTAATTTCTGAAATAAATATTCCGTCAGGAAAACACTTACGTGGACAGGCGCGTGGGGTGTGTCATACCCCAGTTCCAACAAATGCCAATAAATCTTTTTCTGAAACACATATGCAACAGTAAATTGGATCTGAAGGTCATACACTACTAGAAACTCAGCTACTGAAAGGTGCATAAAATTGCGGTTTCACAAGTTGGGAATATTCCACTATTTTGTAGGGGTGGGGTATAATACACCCCACGCGCCTTCCCGCGGGTTAAGAATGTAGACAATCTCAGAATTAGTACACAACTAGAAAATTATTCTTTATACATACTGTAACGTATTTTGCAGTACTTAACGAAATAACAGATGATTTTCTTCAGTACAACTTACATTTATTTCAATGAAAGAAGATAGATAATTTAAAGTACAATTCTATCCGTTACAACATCACACTTCAGCCTACTTTTACATTTCTTGATAAATTTTCAGTCGTCTACAAAACGGTAATCTTTCAGAATAACATTTTAAAACTTTTCCGACTTTGTTCAGCAAACGGTTACACGATACAAACGTGGCGTTGCCACTCCAATGACAAGGACAATAAATATATTTGTTAAATAAGAAAATATTACACCCTGTCTCACCCACCAGATAAATTTTACTTGATATTTTTATAAATTAAAGTTTTACATTTTGTTTCTTTCAAAACAACACAATATCATATACATAAGCAAAATACAACATATAACATAATAACTTACAGTCAGAAAGAGAGGAAAAATAAAATAATCTTCTATCTAAATAGAGAAGCATATTCTTTAATCAGGCCAGGGAGTACGACTCAATGCGTCTACATTTTTATGTTTTTTATCACTTTGATGACCGGCAGTGTAATTATAAGGTTGTAATACCTGTGCCCATACGTCGCGGATTAAGTCTCACATTATTTTTGAGTCAGACTAAAGGATTATGATTTGTCATAATGAGGTATTTAGTAGGTCCGTCTAAATAACATTGCAGTTTCTTTACAGCGCATATTATGGCGGCGCATTCTTTTTCTGTGGTCGAGTACCTTTTTTTCAGTTTCTTCAGAAATTCACTTTTGCTTTTGCTTTCAATGGGTCTCTTCACCTTCTGATGTAGAAAATTGTTTTTTCAGTTTTAGTAACAAAGAAACCTTCTTGATATGTCTGCTTAACCGTTTTCAAAATTCGACTTTGGCCTTTGGGTATGACAGAAGAAGTACGAGGAATTGGATCTTCGCTATCCTCGCACTCTTATATGATTACAGTGGTATTATCGTCAGGTATATGGATACTTTATAAAGCTTTATCTTGTGCTTCTTCAGATTCACTATCAGATTCTGATTCTTCAAACACACAAATACGACGATAGTTTCTTGCCTTTGGTTGAGACTCATCTTCTGAATCATTGTTTTTCTTCTGTTTTGCAAACTTATTTGATTTCCTTTCAGATCATTTTCTTTTTTGAGATGATTTAGAAACACCTTTGATAACATTTGGCATTGCATCCTTATATGGTGCATGAATACTTTTAACATCACATGCAGAAGCTATTTCTTGTTCAGGAAGAGAGGTTGACTCTGGAAATTTCTTGTTTGCATTTGATGCATTTTTCTTCACTTGTTTTAAAAAAATATTCATATTATTTTTTCTAAATTCTTTATATTTCCTGAATGCTTTTACTTTTGCCCTTTTCTTCTACTCTGGTGCTCTTTATTTTAACACTTGAAGACTTTTCGCTTTTTTGTCACATAGCCATCAATATATTCTTTTCTTTCTTTTTAGAACTTTTCTTATTTCCTTTGAAATCATTTCTCTTGCTGGAATTTTAACTTTTAGCTTCGCTAAACCATGAGGCTATATCTCTGCTTGATGTTGAGATTCAATTAATTCCTTAGAATGAGCATTAATTACTTTCTTAATTTTCTTGTCTTCCTCATCGGCTTGCGGTAAAGTATTTTCGTCACTCAATAAACGATAGTTTTTCTAGTTTCTCCATTTTGATGCATCTACTTCGATCTTCTTCACCAGATCTTTTTACTTGAGATCGTATAAAAACCTCATTTATTTTTTCTAAATTAAAGAATAGTTTATCTTTGAACAATTGAGCAGTTTTCTTTACCCAATACATATGTGCCTGGATCATTTATAACAACAGCTGCTTTTGTCTTAATATGACCGAGTTTACAATTAATTTCAACTTCTTCTAACGGTAGGCACACTAAATGGTCATTTGAAATATATTGTACCCAGCATGTTCTCCTATCATTTTTGCATTATTTACGAAATTTTGAGAAATAACATGTATGTGTAACAATGCGTTGCTCTTATATTTTCTAGCGTACTGCGTCTATAACTTTGATCTAAATAGTATATCTTGATATTCCTAAATAATGGCCGTTTTTGTATCTGTTTAGTAAATAAAATCCGGGAAGGGATTAGATATTAAATATAAATGTAAAAAAGGAATTATAACATTTGCAATAAGTGTACCAAGATGTTAGGTACAAAACCACAGATTTTTTGCATTACATCGCGAACGTAAACTTAAACCAGTTTTACTTCAGGGTTTATCCGGTATTTGATTAGATGTCATGAAATGGATTTACATTACTTTTCAGGATAAAAGGTAAAGTAATTTTTTAACTAATGAATTTTTACTCGACGAAAAGAGCATGCGCGTTTTGATATTTAAATTGTATATTGCCTATGAGTAAAATATTCTCATCAAATCATATCTAAAATTTTGTTTTCTAATTTGTTTTTAATATTTCCGAATTAGGGAAATATAATAAGTTCCATTTGATATCAAAACAAATCATAAAACGCAGTTCTGAAATCACAAAATAAATTACAAGTAGCGAAAGCAATTAACATTCGAAGGGAAAAGTAAGGTTAGCGTATTTTCGGTCCTAGAACTCATCATTAATACTTAATTTAAAAAACACATTTACATAATATCTGCATTTAGAGGTTTAATGATTGAAGTTCCTTTCATTATGATAAAGTAAATGATAATAAATTTTAAAAATATGTTATTGCCCTTTGTTATTCCGAAAAGATTATAACTTATTCAATGACAGTTTGTTTTTGTTTAACATATTTTATTGACACTCTTGATGATTGAAACTAAGTTCGAGAAGTAATTTGTGTCTTCCATTAGTATCCATTAGTATTTTTCTCTAAATGCAGAATCTCGTGTTGGCAAGTTCTCCATTCCTTTCTTTTGTTCTTTGGTTTTGCTCGTGACAAGAAAATCATGCAAACAGTTGCTAAATTTGGAATATAATTTTAGTAAACAAATAATAATCTTATGAAAATTTAGAGAAAGAAAACGCCAATTTTGATGTTTTAAATGTTCTGATCAAACGTGAGATCATCAATCTACAATAAATAAACTTTTATTTCATTATTTTCATATTGTGTATTTTTCGCGGTGAGAATATATCGACATGATATCGAAACAATGAATTTAAAGGTTAGGTTATTTAAATATGGAAAAGCATATTAGCAACTATCTGCCTATCTGAACGACTGCCTTTGTGGAGAGATTTCCATCGAAATCTGACTCGTATCCATGTAGCACATAAAAACCACGAAAACTAATGTGATGTAGGCTGTATTAAAGCCTGGTTCATACAAAATTCAGCAGTCTTACTCACTCGAACAGAGGTTTGCGCCTGAATTGACAAGTATCGGTTTCTAGAATAGAGTTGTGTCCTAAGAAATAGATGTAAATGAAAATACCAAAAACATGCATATACATTTAACATATAATTGCCACAGTGTGAGTGCAAATGTTAATGTTTTAAGAGTTTGTTCGTGAGGCACCTTCAAAATTTTCGAAAAACAAATATACTTCTCAAAACGAAGTTTTTTCTCATAGCTCAAGCATTTTGAAATACAAGGAAAATTTAGTTGAATAAAAATCTTTAATTATCTTTTAAATTTCAAAAACGAAAATATATTAAAGTTTATTTTACAAAAAGTAATCGTTCTGGAAACACAGGATCCTGCGTCACAAGGAAACTTTAAGATTTGAAAAGTCTTTGATTTGGGAGAAATGTTAGCGCAAATAATTACCTAAATTCCGAATTACACCACCCGCAACACCAATAAGAACCCAACATTGAAAATGCAACACCAAGAAGCAGTGACTAGAAAGTGATGAAGCTCAGCAAACAGAGTAAGACAGCAACGAACAATAAGTGATCTTTATTTCGAAATGATATGCATAATACAGAGCGACAACAGCGTCGGCTCAGTTGGTTGTAGGACCACCTTGGACGGCGATACACGAAGCAACACGTCTAGGTACAGAGTCAATAAGACTACGGAAAATGTCTTGAGGAATAGCTTTTCATTTCCTGTCAAATATTTGCCACAGTTCGTCTTCTGAACGCGGCAATGGCAGAGTCTGCTAATTCTGTCCAATCGTTATCCCAAATGTGTTCGATTGGTGAGAGATCAGGAGAGAACGGTGGCTGGGAAAGCATCTGTAGACCTTGCAGAGTAAATTGGCTAATGGAAGTAGTGTGTGGTCGGGCGTTATCCTGCTGATAACGGGCATTGGGATCAAGGTAGAAGAGGTCACCAGACGCAGCACATCATCCACGTATCGTTGGACTGTCTTAGTGCTCTGAAAACGAACTACAGACAATTTGGAATCATACGCAGTTGCGGCCTCAAACCATGATTCTGCATTTCCGCACGGTGAGGCCTTAAGCAATTGCTGCCGGATTGGACCTGCCTTTAACACTGATGCCACACTCGTGGGCGGCGAATATCATTAGAGAACCAAAAGTGTGACTCATCTGAGACAAGAAAACATTTTCTACGATGATTTCCCTAGCAGAAATAACGGCACGAAAATTAAACATTCTGCAGGTTCCTCCCCTTATATCTTCTTCAACGTGCGCTGGAGAGTTGCGCACTTCACATCATTCGCCCTGTAAGTTGCAGAATTTTCGGCCCACTACTTCTTGGTGTCGTATTTTCAATGCCATGTAGTGTATTTTAAAAAGAAAACTTGTCAAGCATTTTCTCCCTCCTTACCCCATTACTTCTTGGTGCAACAGGAAAAAAGGGAAAGGGCCGGGCAGCTGTTAGAAAGTCCAGAGTTTCAATCAGTTTCTGTACATTTTTTTATGTTTTATACCTCGGCAAACCTAATGACACTACAAAATAAACAAACGAAAGAAAGAAAAATGTCAAGTCAAAATACCCAGTATAGGTACTACTGATTGTTCTTCAACCGCAGAGAGTGAAAACCATTAAACCATACTGAAATAATGCGAATCACTTCACAAAGAATTTGAAAAATTGATCAAATGGATAATATAAATTTGTTTTATGAAACCATACTACTAAACACTGTCTAAAATTTCTCTACAGAGTAGTCCGTATTTTTCACACAAGCTCAATATAACTGCTACTAAAATTCTACGTATGGTGAAATTTATACTTTCGCCTCTTGTCTTGCTGAAAGTCAATAGTGTGTTTTAGAATGTCATGAAATTTTATTAAACCGATTTGGTTCTTTATATATGTTTTATTTCACTTTTCCACCCGAATGAGATTATAATTCCAGAAATCTTCTACTTTTGTGGCTGCAATGGTATCGGGTTTTATGTTGACTTCCTTTCTTCAATTAATTTAATTTGATTGTAATTTCTTGCGCTTACTGAAACATACCAAAGTAAACTGAATCACAAACTTAAATTTCTTCACTACGTTCTGCGTGTGATGACTAATATCCCGCATCAAGGCAAAATTTAAGTGGATACTCATTTAATTTTTCAAAATTTAAGTGGGGTTTCGCAGAATTCTGCTTTAATTATTATAATTTAGCTTCTTTGAGACGAGCAACATAAACTTAAAACATTTCTCCAAACAACAGAAACAAGTAAAATTGGAAGTTTCTAAAATATGAACTAAATAATTTTACACAAAAAAGTAAATGAAAAAGGTATATTATTGCATGAAATTAAATGGAAAATAACTGAATGACACTCATTTATTTTTTTAACCAAACCCTCAAGGAAAGTATTGAAGATTAATTTTTGACACTTAAAAATCTGCAAAAATCCAAATTTTTGAATTTACATAAATTACATAAATTTGAATTTACATAAATTCTACCTATTTTGTTCAAATGGGAGTCAAACATTTTGTGTTTTATTTTTAGACTGTCCGTAAAATTTTACTCAATATAGCTATAGTGTCTGAAAACCGTATTGTTAGATTTCGCAATTTTTCAAAACTGATTACGTAAACGTAAAACATGTGAAATCAGAAATATTAACACCATTTAAAACAATTTTTGTGATTAGAAGTATGTGTCTATGACCAATCATTGCGAAGCTAATGGCCACGTAGTGACTTTTTGAACGTGATGTGCAAATAATACCAGTAACATATAATAACATAACTATTATTCCATTAAAAAGGGGTATAGTTGTAGAAAACCACACTCATTTCGATGACGAAACGAGTTTTATATTTCTTGTTTTAATTCCGTTTCAGATTTAATTTCACTTTTATTTTAACTACTGAATCCATATCAAAAATATTTTAGTGTTTAATTAAGTATTAATCACTATGGCTTATATCAACACTTGAAAAGAAATGCTTTATTTTTGGTATGGGAGGAGAAAATATGAAATGTGTTGTCTCTCAAAATAGGAAGTGTTTTCAATTCATTTTTCGTGATACTTGTGAAACAAACGCATTTTTAGCTTGTAGGGATTTATATTTATTTTAAATAATCAGTTAAATTTAATTTTAAGTTCCTTTCCTATAAGCCTTCATTCCCCTGATTGTGAGCGCCAGAATGTTTAAATTTGGTAGCGCGCGTGAAGAATGCAAATTCTACCAGTGGGAAAAAAAAGTTTAAATATCGAGTTCTAGAAGAGAAATTTAGAAAATCTGGGAAAACTCTGTCCGTGTTATGGCGTGAGCTTCCGCTTAGCAGTTAAGGCTGGTTGCACGTGGCGTAATAGCTATTATTTTGCTGCCACTAAACTCATCAACGCGCTATTAGGATACAGGATTATCTAAGCCCTGTAGTTTAATTCTACTACTTGTTAATATCTTCAAATTTTAAGCTTAGTTCTACTGTTTCAGTTTCCACCCAAGCAGAGACGTAGTGTGTTAGCGTCGAGTTGACGCATTGTAAATAATTTAAAGAGTGTAATAAAGGGTAGTTTTAACCCTTCTTCCGTGCAGTCACTATTCTCCAGATTTCACACAAAAGTTAGACAGTAGATCTTACAAGCTGATAGTTATCAACTAGTATGTAATGGTTGTCAGCTTACGCGTTATAATATCTATAACTTGGCAGTGTTAGCAATTCTCAAACTATAGTCTTCGATTACAGTTTTTACATTTATTCAGTATAACTTTGTAAAAGGAAATAGTTCTCATTGCTAAAAAAGATGGGTTTTATCTTCATGTTTTATGCTGCAAATGTAGAAATTTATATTAGTTTTCAAGTGTTATGTTAGCATCTGAAACATCAGAATGGAAAATTTTTGCTTTAATTTTATAGAATCGCCTTATCCTCCAAAATTTTAGGTCTGCTAGCTATATAATAGGACAAAATCTTTGAAACATAAGTACAGTCTAGAGATTTTGGTCATTTCGTAAAGTAACAACTTTTAACTCTATATTGTTCCCTAAATAAGCTATTCAAATACACTATAAATGGCAGTTGCCAGAAAGACAATACGAAATCAGTCTTAGTAAAATTTATATATTAGCAGTCTGGAGATGGCTTTATTATCTTTCCTTTTTTAAAAAAAAATAGGAATACTTTTGAAGACTTTTCAGAAACTTTGCGGAACTTTCGATAGACTTATTAGCCATTTACAGTAGTAAATTTAAGTGGTTGATTTACAAAATTTATACAGTGAAGTGCCTCTTGTATTGTAGTTGGCTGAAATCCAGAAACGTTCTTTCTTCTGTACTTGATTTAAAAATTCCCTACAAATATCTATTCAAGCATACAGTGCCAACAGACAGAAATAATAACATGTAATCTGTTTGATATTTATTTTTAATACTCTCTAAATTAAACACAAATATCAAACAGACAAAAAGTACATATTTCTTTAAATAATTGTTTCTAATGTGCTAAAAATGAAGTTTGGATTTTCATACTTAAGACATCTTTTATTAATATTTAACCTTGATAGTAATCCTTCTAGAAAGCAATATGTTTTAAATATTCCACCTGCATTTCATGTTCAAAATTTACTTCGGATATTTTCAGAGTTGTTGTTTGCTTCTTACGTATCAGGAATTCTGTGCTTCAAACGGCCATTCCTGCATCGTAATATCCATGTGCTTTTTCATCTAAACGTTTTATGAAATCTTTGGCTATCAAATGATAAACAACAAGTTTTTAAAATTCTCAAAACTATGAACTAATACAAATTTTAAACATCAAACATACAATCATATAAGCATGAAAAATTATTTTGAGGCACTGTTTATAGTCTTTTAAGTGCAAAAAATAGTATTAAATACTTTCAGCTGCAAAATACTTTACAAATCTATAATGGTTGTAGTAGAAAACCTAGCATCTGTTTTTATAATATCCATACATGTTTCTAGTTAGTGATCTGTGGTTGCTACGTAACATTTACCGGAAGCAATGAATGCTTGCAACGTAATTTAATTTGAATTCCAATAGTTGTCGTGACAGCATTGCCTGTTCATTCGGTATATATAATTTATGCCGCTTGCTGCAATCAAGTTTTTAATGTACAACATATTCGTGTTAATTATTTTTTTCTTCCATTAACTTTCGTCAATAAAGATAAATTATAAAGTAAAGAAAAAATTAAATTGAATTAAAGTAATTAATTTGCTGCGTGTTAGACAATGGTATTAAATATTCAACGTAAAGGCCAGAATAACTTTTTTACTAGCATTTTTAGCAATGTAATAATACAACTTTAATACTAAAAAATCAATATAAAATGAAAGTATTTTTCATGTAAAACTGCTGATGTATTATGAAATTGTCAAACTGCAATAGCTACTTTCATAATTTAAATTTCATATCAATCGATAAACAGGTTCTAAACTTATGTTTTCTTGCCTAGTCAATTTACTGTACTTATATAGTATTTCTTAACATGATGCAACTTACTTTATCTGTTTATGGGAAATAACCTGAAATTTAATCTGCTAATTACTAAATACAGCTAAATCCTTCAACATATTAATGTTCAATCCTCTGCATACTTTAAATAAACAGAATATACATTAATTAGGGTAAACAAGAGTGCATGAAATAAGTATACAATGTAAATAAATATTTATGTGCAAAATTCCTAACTTTTGTTTTTCAAACTACCTAAAACTATATAGCATGGCCAAATTTGAGTCTGATACACAGATTTCACAATTTTTTACACATAAGGTATTTTCTCCCCCTTTTCTGCATGTCTTCTTGTGTCACGGTAGCACACTCGGCGCTATTCGAAAGGTCTAGGGTTCGAGTCCCGGCGAAGGTACTGCTAATTTTTCGTGCCTCCTGCTTCAAAATAATCTGATACAGTGGCTCTCGAACTAAAAGGTGGTGAATGATGATTCTTCATCATGAGGATTTGGCGACTGGCTCCCCTAATCCCCAGTCGCCCTTTAAAAGGGGGAGTATGTAATGTATTTTCTTCTTCATTTCTGCCTGTCTTCGTGGTGTAATGGTAGCACACTCGGCGCATATTCGAGAGGTCCAGGTTCGAGTCCTAGGGAGGATATGGCTCATTTCTTCAGTTTCCTGCTTCAAACAACTTAATGCTCTACAACCTAGTAAGTCCACCGTAATTCACTAATAAATTTCATAACAACCTTGGAGAAATTCTTGGAAATGAGCACTTAGACGAGGAAGTTTTTAATATGGCAACGTACTCAAGCGCAAAAATAATTATTTTGCCATTATTTTCTATTCATGTGCTTTCTTTGATACCTTTGTGTATGTTCTCTAAGGACACGCACAAAGCATTACTTTTATGCATCACTTTGATGCCTTCGTTTATGTTCTCTAGGGAAGCTACGTCATATTCATGTTACACTTGATCAAATCCGTAAAATACGTAGACATTCAGCAGTTCATCGGCTGCTGAAATCGAGAGAAACTACCAGTGGTCAAATTTTGTAACGTTTGAACAACTGATGTATGAGCCTCTTGAAGTGATTTTATTATCACTAATTCGAGCTTTAAAGTTAAATATTTATGGTTTACATAAATTTTTTGAATAAAAATAAACTGATATTAAAGAAGTTAATGAATAATGAATAAACTAATTTTTACGAAAGATGCAAAAGTAAATGAAATTCGAGTTTAAAATGTTGTAGCTTAGCCGCAATCATCCAGTACATAACAGAAAAATAAACACAGTCCAGTTTATAATTAAGCAAATTACAGCATAATATAACTGTGCTATAATCATCCCGAAGAATAGAGAAAATGTCTCCGATATTGACAGTTTAATAACCGAGAACAAACGAGCACCCAACAAGAGATACTTTTAGGAAATATAAGCAGTACATTAACACACGTCTGCTGGTATTAAAGCAGATTAGCGATCAATATTCTCTATGCAATTAGCTATACTAACTATTATGCAGAAAAATAACTGCAATGTAGTTGAATAAGTTTTAAAAAAGTAGTTTCGAAATTAAATTTTATGGCAGCTTGTAAATTTTAAGCATCTTAAGCTTATATAAACAGTCATACGTATCCATACATATAATAAATAAATAAGGTGTATTGTGACACACAATATGCACAACTAATAGATCGTTCTAATATTTAATTTAAATTATTAATATAACAGTTATTTCAGTTAAAACAAAGAAGAGTTTTTATTAACAGGAAAGGAATGCAGTTAAAACAATTTCATTATTGCTACAAAATGTCATATATTTAAAAACATACGTCTGAAAATCTGTATCTATAAAGAAGAATATCTGTGTGTTTGTTCGCGATTAACTCAGCCACTACTGTAGCTATCGTCACCAAACTGTCTACAATTTTTCTCTGGTCCTGGAAAAGGTCGCCATCCACTTTAAAAAAAATTGCTAAAATCAGAGATATTAATTAAAAACGCAGAAAATGCTAATTTTCGCCCTCATTGTACGGAGTAGCAACACTCTCACGCTGGAGGTAAAAATCTGCTTTATTTAGAGAAGTGTTGCCACTACTCGCTTCCAAATCACAGAGTTTGTTAATCAATTTGTAAGTTTTAAAAAATCTACATATAAATAAGAATGCCTGTTTGCATGTTTGCGTTATTGATTTCTAATCAATTATGATCAATGATTTGCTACATTTAATCGACTGAAATTGAATATAGGTGAAATATTGAATGGAACTTGAGCTTTTACGACCATTTTATTAGAAAGACGAAAATCATTAAAACCTGCGTGCCATTGTTGCTGATATAATGAGAGAGAACTAGTTTATTTTTCTATCGAAAATTTTTATGTGCGTTCCATATCGCATCAGATTGAAATATGTATGACTATGAATCGTATTTTTTGCATCGTTATTAGAGGAGGATTACAGCGGTATTGTTCTCTCCGCTGTTAGATACATTACTCTCAATCTAACTTAATTTGCGTCGGGTACTTCCGCTAGTAGTATACAAATGAGAAATAAAAATTAAACAAGGTATGTAGTAGATAATGGGAGTAGTATAGGGTTTTTTTTTCCAGATGTCACTTAAAAATATTGAGGATTAAATGCCGAGGAACTTAAAACTATTCAGTAAATTCTTTGCTACACGGATTTGAATTCAATAATGGCCCTAATAAAATGCAATCTTCATTCAGCCGAGATTATACTTAACGTTATCTTAGCCTAAATTCAGTAAAGGATGGTAAATCTGCTAAAGTAAAGGATTCAGTAAAGGATGGTAATTCTGGTAAATCTGCAAAACAAACCACTATAGTATAAATTTCAGATAGCTTTTATTCAGTCATCTACTGCATGATAATCTGCTCTTGCTTCTCACCTTGAAGTTTTCTGAGAACTTCCTATGAACATAATGTGTGTGCATCGACAGGAAGATTTGGAATGTGGAATCCATTAAAAAATGAGATGTACAGGTTGCATCCACTGCCTGTATCAGCTGGAATTGGAGAAGGAACACTCATGAATTTGCAGTGCTTTTAGAGAATCGCTTTCATTAATTTTAAGATGAAGAAACTCCTCTCTTGCAATCCAAAGAGCTTTTCAAACAGTGTTTGAAAGGTACAGTGACTGACATGGATAGAAGTACACTCTCCAAAATGGTTTTACTAAAGCACTATATACCTGAAGAATAAATAAGCCATGGTCCTTAATAAATTAAATGGATGAACTACAAAGAACTTCAGTATGTACGAACAGGATGCTCTGCTACTGGAGAATCATTCTTTTGTCAATATGAGTTTGTCTTAGTTCAATTTTGGGAGCTTTTAATTCCTTTTAGGCTTCTTCTAAATAAAAGCTGTATATTTAAAAAAATTCTTAATTGTGTTTTGGCATTTTGCCCACCATGGATTGGCTACAGCATGCATGATACTGACTAACTTATCGCCTTCTCTTCGCAAGTGCTCTTGCATTATCACAAGATTCAGTTTTGTTTATAATTTTTGACTGGATTTCTTTTTTAAGTAAGAATAAATTTTAAAATAATAAGTTTTAAATAATAAGAATAAGTTTTAAAATAAGAATTTACCAATAACTCAGCACAGCAATCAGAATTAGTGGATAAGTAGTAGTATTTTTACTGATTTTCTTTTGAAATGGTACAGCGAACAGGAAAATGAAAAAATAGCTTTTATTTAGATAACTGTGCTACAGGCCCATCTGATTTTATTTTGAAAAGCATTACATCAATTTTTCTTCCTGAAACACAACTTCATTTAGTCTTTAAACTAGGATTTTACTAGGAAGTAGTATAGGGTAAGTCATGACAGGTAGTTGATTCCTTATGCCGGATTTGCTTTCCTTTACTGAATTTAGGCTAAGATAACGTTAAGTATAATCTCGGCTGAATGAAGATTGCATTTTATTAGGGCCATTATTGAATTCAAATCCGTGTAGCAAAGAATTTAATTTGACCGTTATTTCTTCTAATTTTGGAGGAGTGCCTAATGCCATGTCATCTATGTTTATTGCATCTGGTAAAATAATAAGTGCCAGGTTGTTTCATTCAGCTTCATTAAGTGATAGCGAAAATTCATTATTCAGAGCAAAAGATCGTTGACATAACAGTTAATCTCAAATTAGAATTCAAAGAAGTGAGAAACTTTACAAATATGCAGTGTCTTTTCGAGACGTAGTTCCTTTTTGACTACGTACATTATGTTTAAAATTCCAGAGAAAGTTATGATTTACGTATAAACAACTTACAATTTTATGGATAAAGTTAATCTACATCATTGTCACATAGTTTATTCTGAATCAAGTCTCAATACATTATCGACCCAAAATTCTCTCCGTACAGGCAGCGTATATGTAGATGAATATTTCCTAGAAAACTCCTAAAAACGCGTTCTAGAATGTTCTCGCTCCTAAGGCATTCAGCCAATTTAATCGCCAAATCGGAGATTTCGCACCAAATCTGGCAACCCTCCTTTCCCTGCCACTTTTTGGTAATCCTAATCCCGCTTTGCGGGAGAAGTTATCTCATCGCTCAACCGCTGGGCATTTCGCAACAATAATGTGACATATTAATAATGTCACATCCTTGAAATCATGTTTTCAAGAAAATTTGCATGTGAATAAGGAAGAAAAAAAAACTTTTTTATCATTCTCGTTTTTAAAGAAGGCCAAAAGTTGATCTTAAACCTGTAACGTCGTGTATTCTTAGCTATCATAAAATGTACGCGATGTTAAAGACTGTTTGGTGAATTATCACCAAGTATTATAAAGTCATGAGAAGGGTGTATAGAATCCTTTATTAAATCAAATGAAATTTAACAGTCGGCACCAACTCGTGCTCGCAAAAGCTAACACTTTTGGCTCAAATCAAAAGATAATGAATAACTTAAAAAATGACGAATTTAAGTATAGGGTAACGTCTTAACATTTTAGCTAGCGCGCAAGCTGGCTCTGACTCGGAGGCGTCGTAAACAAGCCTAATGGCAAGAATAACTCGAAACTGCACAATTCTAACCGGCAGAGAACCAAAGTTAGCAACGTGGCTTTCAAGCACGCTGAAGACGCTCTAATTTTACTCTTCAAAACCTTTCTTTAAATACTTCTTTCTTCTTACCCAATTTGACTTTTCATTCTGGAGGGAAAGGAAATAAGGTTTGATAGGAAAAGTACTTCAACTTAAAATAACTGGTTAGAAAATTAAATGATACAAACCTTGGAAAATTTTAAAGCTTTACACGAAATGTACTTTGCAATTTTAAAATAATGGACAAAAAACGGTCGAAAAAAATTAAGCAACTTTTAAAAAATCGGCAAAAGTCAATAAATTATGTTAAAATGTCGATACTTATTTCATTTAAAATAGTTCTTTATGCTTTATCTCATGTTGCAAATATTGAAATTCTGAAACTTTAAATTTGTGCGTTAAGTGAAGATCCATAAAAAAGTTGAAAGAAATTATATCAACATTAACGTTAAAAAAATATTTAAATCAGAATTTGAAAAAATTGCTTCGTGATCGAAACTTTCATTATCCGGACAAAAATTGTTCACACATTCTCTACTCTATAATAGTAAAACTTTTGTTGCAAAATGTTCTGTTTAAAATTTAACGATTGATATGTGAACTTTGAAGTTTCTGTATAATAGTCTGCAGCTGGAGTATGATATCGTAATGGCATCTGTGCTTGTTTTGAAAGTTGTGAAACTTGCAACTATAGAACGACTGATACTTTATAATAAATGACATAGAATGTTCTTAAAAATTTCCAAAATTCTATTGCATCAAACAATTATAAATCACAAATCTGCTATTAATTTAATCTATAGATTCATTTTCTAAGTCGTCTAAACATCATTTCAGTAATTGAGTTCCACCTCAAAAACCGCGGAAGTTTAGGTTTTCTGGTATTTTATTTTCAATGCGGCAGGGGAAAGCAAATAGATATTTTTAGATTTTTTTTTTGCTCAATAACCGCTCTCTTGTCACTGGCTAATAAAGTTATAAGGGCTCAGCTGACGTTTTATTAATGTAGACGCCTATAGCAAAAGAAAACAATTCAAGAGGAAAAAAGAATCTCCATTTGAGAAATATGTCAGCGAGTAATTTCCTACAGTCTAATCGAAAACAACAACTGAGTGTTTATTTGACATAGCGATCATTAAATACAAAACATAGCAAAAGTTAGATGAGAGTTTTATTTATAGTAAAAGAGAAAAATTCCACTCTAAAGAATAGTTTTACAGGAAGAATGGTACGTAGCGCATTTCTGCTCGTATTTCTCCCTTTTTTAGCTAATTTTATCTTCGAAAAACCGAGAAGGGAAAATTATGTAAGTAAGTTCCTTTCCGAAGACGGCGGTTGTAGTAAGAATATAACATATGAAACGTATTCATAAATAAAATACTAAAAAATACATATTAATATTTGCATTACAATTTCTGAAAGAAATTGAGCCGGACACAACTGGGAATACTCGTCCGCGACGTGTCCGTCTCAATTGCTAGTGAAGCCCCTGGGGCACCTCACATGAATAAGACTTGTCCACAGTTACCAAGCGGAATATCGCAGGAAAAAAGAAGAAAGGAGCGTACAAACGATCCGATTCCAAAACATCGAACACATCAGCAGGAGATAAATTACAGTGAGCTGGAACGTAAATAACAGATGTAAGGTGAAATCACGTATTTTGAAAGTCTCTTAAGCATTAGAACAGTTTTTTCGTCCATGTAGCTTAACGATGAATCTGCACAAATACGTTTCAAATAATAAATGTAAGGGAAAAAATGGAGGAAATGTTAATACAAAAGTTCAAATACAAATTGTATAATACACTGAATAAAAATACAAATATAAAGGAAATACAATTTACCAATAAGCTAGAGCTTAGATAAGGAAACTGTGTACTATAATAAAGGAAGGAGAAAAATTATGTGAATATTTTTTAAATTCTCAGAACCTAGAGCTAAAATGCTAGGTTGAAAAATACACTAGCAAATACGGTATTATGGATCATCGTAAATGTAAACCATATTTCGGAATTTAAAAATCGAATACATTTTTGAACAACTTGAAAAATGAATTACTAAATAAAAATAAAATATAAGCATATTAGACAGGACACAGGTGGGGGATAACATACGTACCATGAATAGCGATATCACTTTCGTAGACAATCACCTTTGAATTTGTAGTATTTTTCTAAGACTATCAATAAGTTCCGAAATTTGTTACTACAGTATCATTCTCTAAGATGACAACACCAGTCTTTGAGAATCACGTTTTGTGATTATCAATGTCGATGTTTATTGCATTCACGTTCAACCTTAATGCAACTGAGACAAATGAATATGTATAAACGCCTGCACCAAATCGACCAAACTGTCTAATTTCGGCAGCAAAATGAAATATTATATGCCTTAAGCAAATCAAGAGATTATATTTCCAATTCTAAACTATAACTGCCAAAGTTGTTTTTAAGAGAAAGCGTAATCAATCATTTCCGAACTATTAATTCATCGTTTCTCAGTGCGACACAATTTATCATGATAGTTAGTTCCAGTAATTGTGATGCAATCTGTTTAAATGAGTCATTGCATTTCTAAGTTATTTTCATTTAGTTTCATTCAGCTGGTGTCGGATAACAAAACTATCTTCACTTAAAACCAAATAAAATTTCTTGAATTTGGTTTTGAATTTTTTGAATTTATTGCAGTTCGTCAAGTATATTCTGAAACTCAGCTATGTATGTATGCGTTTTCTTTTTTTTTTAATTTTCTAAATTTCAAACTGTAGAGTTGTCGCTGGAGGAAACGTGAAAATGTGCAAGGCCCTCCCTGGGATTCGAACTTGAGACCTACCGACTGCTAGTCGGAACTAGCATTCAGTTACCCCACAAAGGCACTTCAAGGAAAAGGAAAAAAATGCCTTATAAATGATTATTGCAGCATCAAGTTACTTAGTAACCTTAGATTGCGATGTATGTAATATAAAAGCATGAAATTGAAAAGCATAATTAACATTATTGAAGATGCTGTTGGCGCTCTGTCTTAAAAGATAGCACAAAAATGTTGTATATGGTTGACTGTTTTCTTTTTTGTTCAAACTATTTTAGAAAAGGAAGTGATTAACGTGAAATGAAAATCAAGCAAACAGATAAACGCTTTGATGTGAAATATATGTTTCTGGAATCATTAAACAATGTTCATATTTTACGTTTTTCCTAATATTTTTCTTTACGCATACCAGATGTTGTCTTCTACACTTTAAAATTTTATTGATTAAGAATATTTTCGAAAAATTAAATTTAAAATACATTTTTCCTCTGTATTATTCGCTACTTATTTTTGTAATTAAGTCATAATTTTATTAATGTAACTGTATTACTAAACCAATATACCTCATTTCTACTTCAGTATTTTCTTCCATCACTGACATCTTCTCTATGACGATGGCTCTAAGGAAGGCGAAAATCATCTGAAAACATAAAACTGTTATTGCAACTAATGCTAATTCACATGGATACTGTTCGAAATACTTTCATAGAGATCCCTTTATTAATTAATCAGATCGCTTTAATAACTAATGTATTTAATAATAAACCAAGAATCTTAATAATTACAC
>KK113534.1:89271-121400 GCA_000611955.2 Stegodyphus mimosarum | reverse complement strand
GAAGAATTTTAAGGTTTGTTAAAACAAATAACAGCTCACAGCAAAGACAGTAGTTAGGGTCACGGTAAACTTAGCAACTATCGAAACAACTCATAGCAAAGTCAACAGTTATAAACACCTCAAGGACAAAATGTAGGCAAGGCTAGTCTTCTTTAACAGGCGAGATATAGCCTGCGTTACAGATGTCACTTCCAGAGTAAGCTCTGAAACACTAAATGCACAACTCTAAATTGACTGTGTAACTTACCCTGAACGTATCTGATTCTTTTGACTCAAAGGCACATATAATTGCTAGTTTTCTGGAAGCTTGGATAAAAATCACTGATAGTTCTTCAAAAATTGGTTCTCCAAAAACTTCCAGAATTTCAACATAAAGAAAAGAAGATAAGGTGACAAGAAATTGCAAAGCGTCTTGAATTTGGAGACAAAAAGTTTAGTTAAAGCCCGTCAGAACAGTTTCTATCTGTATCTAGGCTACTAATGCAGCAGTTTTTCCAGTTTAAATGTGAATAGAATTATATGTAGAAGATATATAACTTGATAAACTAAGTAAACATCAAAATAAATTGTGCGTCTTTATAATAACTGAAATATAAGTACTAGCTGAATTTAATTACATAAAACCCACCAAATAAACAAATAAATAAATAAAATCAGTGATTATGTTAAACTAGACCCTATTACTTTAATAACGTGCCAATCTATCTTAGTGATTGATTGATTGATTATTGAGGCGAAGCCCCCAGTTCACCTAGCCGAATTATGACGGCCGTATGACTCATTGGGGGACCAACCCATTCAATAACAAACGGTGGCATCCAGCGACCCGGTCATATCAAAAAAACAAATAAAAGGAAACGAAACAAAATAATAAATGCAACCAGTGAAACTCAAATTATCACTAGACCTAAACACGATAAACTACACAAAACGAACTAAGAAGAATAAAATAAAACTGTGTTAAGAAAGGAAAAATAAAACGACTTATAATACACAAAGCAAACACATATACTTCCAAGCACACAATACGTCAAAGAATTCCCGCAGCTTGTTTATTGTTATTTATAGACTTCATAATGTTTTTTGCATATTCTGCTAAATTAGCATAATTCTTTTCAAAGCCATTATCATAATATTTCTTAAAATCTTACCTTGTACTCCCAGTCAGCACACAATCTTCAAAAAAGTGTCTTGCATCACCAGTCTCGTTGCATATCAAACATTGATTGTTATTCTGATGGTCATAACGTTTCTGACAGACCGGGAATCGTCCATGTCCTGTCATGATTTAAGTCAGTATCATTAAATATTTTCGTTCTTTTATTCACTTTGGTGTTCTTCAATAGACCTTTATTTCTTTTAGACGATCCCCAGCTTTCTTCCCATTTCTTGATAATATCATTAGACAATGTAGTTATAGTTTTCCTTCGTGAATTCTGCACGTCGTTTACTACTAGACCATCACCAAGTAGAGCTAGTTTAGCTAAGGTGTCCGCCCTCTCGTTCCCCAAATTTCCAGCATGGGCTTTTATCCAATGTAGTTCTATACTATGTTTTTTATTTAAACGTAAATAAATATCCTTAATTTCGTTTATAAGTGTATTTCTGTGGTCCGGACTCGAGAGTGCCTCTAATGCTGATAATGCATCTGAGTATGTATTTACATTATATTTAATATGCAAATTTCTTTCAATCGAACGAAGAGCTTGTCGAATTGCATATAGTTCTGATTGGTAAACAGAAATTAGATTTTTTTAAACTTTAAATTTAGCGTTGTCTATTTCAATACCGTGAAAATATATCACCAAAGCACTGCTATTATCTCCACCGAACACGGAACCATTAGTATAAATATCTATTTCTCTTTGTTGTAAAATAAAGCAATCCTACATAATCCCAAATCTATTTTTTGGATGAATTATGTCTTCACCATGATACTGAAAAGCTTTACTACTTATTAAGACATTGTTTACTTGAAAATCTTCTATGAATCGATTCGAAATGTAAAAACATTTGATAGTAGAATTCATAGGAAAACGAGAGAGGCTGAACGCTGGCCAAGATACAAGCAACTTTTATTGAAGTAGTCCTAAATGATCGTGTGATTGCAAGCATCCAGCCTCTCTGCAATATATCTAATTTCTTTCGTAATTTTACCATCTCTCCCCTGCTACCACATGCATCGATACCATGGTAGATCTTAGGTATGATGACACAACTAAAAATTTCCCCAAGTGTAGCAGATTTCTTATTTAAAGTTTCATTATTAAAATTGCATTTGCAATACCTTAAAATACCTTCCGTATATCTATGAATACTTTTAAAACGTTCAATAAAATTTAGCTTATCGTCAACAATCACACCCAGATATTTAATATATTGTTTAAGTTTTGTTTAAGTTTTCCATCGAACTCTAAATCTGGGTAGTCTTGTCTTTCCACCACCTCACGAAAAAAAAAGATCTTAGTAATATACTTTAGATTTAGAAAAAGTTCTTCGTATACGCACCATTTTCTTTTCAACACAAAAGGACTTTTCTCAAGGCAATATCCCACCGCGAAGCACTGGGTTTCACAATTAGACTTCTTCTTAAAACTCTCTCAACATTGACTAGTCACCGTATTTTGTCTTCATGATCGGATGGTTAATTCTTCCTTTAGCGATCCGACGGCTGGCTTCTAAACGCGCTTGCAGATATTTAACGTACTGCTCAGGCGAAAGACATGCCAGGTGATCGTCTGAAGCATATGTCATATTGTCAAAAATCTTTTGGGATTTGGGAGAGAGAATAATGTTCTCATGAACTGCACTCCTGTGCTATAGCAAGAATAAATGCAGTTTGTGCTCCGACTTCTGTTGCTTCAAAGATACGACGGAAAGAGATTGTTCAGTATTATCTGATTAAATCTGATCCCCATGCCGTGTAACTGCGGATGTAGAAGAGTGGTATAAGTTTTTATCGAGAGCTTTTCAAAGCCCTCGAACTATGGCAGAAATGAAATTAGTTCCTTAATCAAAAAGAATAAGAAGGGGCTCATCAGAACGGAAAATCCAGTTTTCTAGTAGGACAACTATGACGTTTGAAGCTTTTTGATCAAGAATGGTATAAATTTTCTTTGCAGCTTAACAGAATGATAGTAACGTTTTTCCCGGATGAGTATGTTTTATGAGTCTATATCATATTGTTGTGTGGGTACGGTTCGTAAAAGATTGATTGCAAAAGTCCGATAATAGGTTAACAATATTTATTCTTATCAAAAGAAATATATCAGAAGGCTGGAATTTTCCTCAGAGATATTCGTACAAGTGTTCACAATATCACGCAGTATAATCAGTAGTTATACTTCAAACTACTGAAAAAGTTAAAATACAATGCAATGTAAAGAGGTATCTAAAGAGAAAGCTAATTCAGATATTTCAGTTAAGGTGGAACTAAACAAATCGCAACAACAATAACTGAACAACTCCCAACAATACCAACAGCAGCTAACTAAGCAAATAAACTGAGATGTTCCTCTCCCTGGTTTTTTATAGATTTTGAAACAAGAACAGTTAGGTAACTGCTGCTACCAGTTCGTCCAGTTTCAACTTCATCTCAAAACATAAAAATTTCGATTTTCGGCTGCTGAATATTAGGCTACATACACCTGGTTTTCCTCCAGTGTCCTTCGAACATCCCTTCACAGGTTGCTTTTACAATGTATTAATGAACGGAGTTTGAAATCATAAGTGTTTTGACTTAATATTTTATTTAAAAATCAGGTATAAGCAATATACGTAAGAAAGTAGAGTACCTTTACAGTCATTTTTGTCATAAAATAACAGAATTTATCTCAGCATGCAACATTTTTAGTACCTAGTTCTTTCCAAAGTAACAGTTACATACTTTTTCAAGTAGTTATCTTGATTTCATTTTAAGTATTTTATTTCATAGACTGAATAGTTATATGGTAGAATTTTAAATAATTATGCACTTTAACTGGAACAATATTTCTTTAAATATAATTATTTTATAAATAACTTAAATAATTAAAAAGTGTTAAATATAATTATTTTATAAATAACTTAAATAAAAATTAAAAAGTGAATTATTTTATAAAATAACATAATTTTGCGCTTTATCTGAAGCATTCATAAGCATTATTGAACGAAATCCTTGAAAAACTTTGCTTCCTACAAATAAAAAGTTTCACCAAAATTTCAGATTGTTTGTTAAGTAAAATGGTTTCGTTTTCTTACTATTTTTTATTGATGACATAAATTGGCAGAAGTTTCAAGGCACTAAAACAACATAAATGTACGTATTTTCAGTTAAGAAGCAGATTAAATTTTAGTGTGAAAGAATGTCAATGTCAGTGTTAAGAAGTAGATTTAAGCTTCAGTGCCTTCAAAATGAGTATGTAGGGACTCGAACACCGACCTCTCGATGCGCGCCGAGCGTGCTGACCACTACACCGCGAAGGCATGCTAAGAAGGTGGGAGAAATACCTTATATACGCCCCCTTTTAAAGGACGACTGGGAATTGGGGGACCCAATCGCCAAATCCTGGTGGCTGAGATTCATTATCCACTACCGTTTTTAGTTCGGAAGCCATTGTAGAGACATTAGGATTTTTTCGAAACAGGAATCATGAAAAATGAGCAATGCCCTCGCCGGGTCTCGAACCACGTACTTCTCGAATAAGCGCCGAGCGTGCTGACCACTGCACCACGAAGGCATGCTACGACGGCGGAAGAAATGCCTTGTAAGTGAAATAAAAGCAACAATTAGATGGTGCTTTTTTAAAGCTAAAAGTCATATATTATATATTTTTCTCATATATTTCTATGTTACGCTGCTATCTTCTGATGAACATTTGTATTAAAAATATTTTTATTCTTTGTCTTTAAACAGCACCCATAAAAATTTTAAAAATTCATGATGTATTATTAGATGTGATTCACCATTTTGTAGATCTGTAACACTCTGCGTTAATATTATATGCTAAAGATTGCTATTATATGCTAAGAATTCTCATCATTCTGATGCGTGTAGTTCTGTAATTCAGAATTAAGTAAGCTTGCAATTGTCAGTCCTCACTGCCTTGGACTGAAAGTCATTATTACTCTTAGAAACACAGCACCTCATGATCTGTTTTGTAATTTGTCAGATTTTATTCTAATATATTGGGGTAGACAAATTTTGAATTATTTTATGTATTTTATGTTGATTCATACTTTTAACGCTGTTGAAGCAAACTCACAAGCAGCAAAACTCACAAGCAGCAGACCTTCGAAATCCATTATTTTGATTCTTCTCTAAATCATAACTTCTTTATGATGATATACGTGAATCCAGACTGAATTTTAAATACATTTTTAATGCATCTCTTACTCATTTTAGAAAGGAATTCTTCATTTCCGCATTTCAAAGCCTAAGTGGCTTTCTTAGCGTTTAATTAAAAGGCAGCGGATCTCTTTTATGTCATACAAAACAGACAGCTCAAGAGCAACGCTGATTATGAATTTATAGATATAAAAGTAACAAAGCAAGCGTTCGAGTCTGTTCAAAAGAGCTTAAATGGAAACCGCAGAATAATGAACATCATTATCGCGATGTTAAGTCCCTTTATCGAAAATTCTCAAAAGATTCCTGTTCTCATGTTCTGGAAAGCATTAACATCCAGTTGCGCAACAACATGTTTTAAATTGAAAAGAAGAGAAGTTTTGTGTGCGAGAACGAAAACTGGTTTCAAGACGGATTATATAATTATGAATATAAGATACTGCATTTAGTTTTATATTGCGCATAATGTACCATTTTTTTTAATAATTCGATTCACATCTTCAGTGATCAGAATTGATATCTATTTTCTTCACGATTGAAATTAACTTGAAAATTTTATTTTCATCATTGATTCAGAAAATGAAGGGTACATATACAAGCACAATATTAAATTCAACAGATTTATATTGTTTGCATATTTTATTCATAGTAAATATTTTATGCATAATAAACCATATTGTATCTGATAACCGAACTCGTGATCGGTAATCAGTTATACTAGGAGGGCATATTTATAGCATGCGGGAGTTTGGCAACCACCATAGCACACGGACACGGTGGGGACCTTGGAGCGACTACAGTACTAACAAAAATAAATAGAAATATGTAATTATCAAAATAGAGTTCATTTATATGAATTAAAAAATTGCAATGTTCTAACAATTTGTTTTTACTGCGAAAACGTTTATAAATAAAATGTTGTTGTAGCAAGGTTTTTAGAAATGTTGTCAGCCAAGCAAAAAAACTTGGAAGTGTTATTGTTGACAATCAGGAATCAGCTAAAATAAAATTATTTTCTTAGTACCAGTCATTGCAAAAGCAATGTTGCCTATATCCTTTCGATGCCTTTTTATTTGAAGGTTAACCAGATAAAACCCCACTGGACAAAAATGCACCAGACAAAGAATGCGTACTGTGCTTACAGCTCGAAATGTATGAAATACAAAATTTATGTATGAATAGAGATTACGGTCTTCAAAGCTTAGCAAGCAGTGGTTGCACAGAACATAAGACGATAATTGATGAAGATTACAGAACTCAACATGCGGAATTAGACGTTTCCAACAGTTAAACATTGATTCATCTAGTCATGTAGAACTAGATTTCGCTAAGATTCAGTTTCTGTCAGAAGTTATCTTGCACAATTCATACAACTGTCAAATGGCGAAGATAAAATACCTATCTTTTCTAAAATTATTCATTACAATTACTTGTTGTCCAAATTTTTTAATTTAGAACTTAGATACTTGAATAGCAGACACTTTAAAATTGCTTCTAGGGCACGGCGTTGCCAATCTCCGACCTAACTGATTATTTTAGCAAAGAATCAGAGAACAGTGGAAAGCTTGCAGTACAGCTTTCTGACATCTTTTACAAATAATACATCTTTGAAGGTAAGACTATCCGTAAAATGTCCATGCTTTATATGAGAATCAAAAATGCAATTGTTTTCATAAAGAAGAAGAGATCAACAAACATTTCATAAGAATGGAGAGATTCTATTCTCTTAAATTTATATAATTTGAGCAAATTAAATCTGCTACAATCTTTTATGAAGCTGTACCTAGTGAAGAAGAACAAATCTATCGATTGAGTTCCTGAGAAAAATGATCATAAATTTTAATAAAATGGCGTCGTCTCATCATCATTTAATACTGGTTTCTGAGTTTGCAGAAAATGATGATAGCCACATTTTATCACCCTTTGATAAATAGCGTCTGGCTTTCAAATGAACATAGTTTGTTAGCAATTTATTTCGTTTTCATAAGGAGTTTCCACTGAAATTTCTATAATTGATATATTATATTTATATCCTATCCAATGATAACTAGAAAATAATTCTGCGTAAAAGCCGTAGAAGTATGATAATATTTCCGATAATTCACGCAAACTTAAAATATGTATTCTGATGCTGAAAAGGTTTTGAGAATCCAATTACTGTTAATTAAAATAATGATTTCCAAATAAGATAGTTCAGTTTTCTTTTGATGATGACAGAGTAATTTTTTAATGCTGGAATTTGCAAAAGGATCACAAAGAAGCGTGGAGATGTATTATTTCTCTTAGCAGGCATTATTGCTCAGTAATTAAATGTACAGTACTAAATAATGAAAAGCAGTTTACAAAGCACAGATTTTAAGCAAAGTGATTAAGCAACTGTAGCGTTTTGTGTTCCTATCTAAAATATTCAGTAGTAAAAAATTGCAACATGGAAATTACTACAAAGATGGCATACAAATGATTAATTCAATAAACATAAATAAGAATCGTATATCACTAGTGAACAACAACAAATAGAAAAAATATATACATTTGAAAACTGAAAAAGTGCTAATAAGTAGCAGGCCTCCTACGTCCCTACACAGAATGCAGGAAACTACAACCAGGGTTGCATAATACCTATGTAAATAAAGAATAATACAAACTCTGGATGTAAGATTAATATTAACTGAATAAGTAATATTTACATAAAATGCGAAGCTGCAGATATTTGGATTATATATATATATATATATGCCTAGTCTAATATTTAAAATTGTGATACGCATAAAAATCTTCAAATGAATGTTTAAAGAACGTAAAAAATTAAACAAATAATAAGGCATGGTATTGTTAAACTGTAAGCAAGAATATGTTATATTTAACCACCTATAACAGCTTCTGTCAAAAGACTATCTATGGCGGTTTCGTGGTTTCAAACCCAGCACGAGTACAGCTGGGAAAAGAAGCAAAGTCTAATTATATTAAGTAGCTTGAGACAAACTCGAAAAAAAGAAATTCAAAACTCTTATTGCTAGTTAAAAGTCTTTTCTCTGCAGGTAAAATCATTTACGAAACATCTTCCTTTGACGAACTAGATTTTCTGAAGGCTTTTCATATCCAGAAAAAATCTTTCGATTCTATTTTATGATTGCAATCCGAATTGATTTTTGCAGTTCTATTGTTTGGTGTTTTTATGTACGCATATGTGTCTATGTCGTAATTTTTATTCCCGCAGACGAAGAAAAAGGTTCTGTTTACATTTACTGCCCATCTATTCATGTTATGCTGACTCTTTACATTATTAACCTCTCTAATATTTGTACTTTGGGAGTTTTCATTTACGAGTATATCTGACTGATTTTTGGAATAGCGAAAAGAATATCAAGATATTACACCCATATTACTTTTTGCATTGGGCGTTACGAATGTCTTCCAAAGAGACTTGAATAAATGTTTGCAGATAAATCTAACATTTTAATGCACGTTTGACTACCGCCGCTGATCTGGTTTAATAGAGGTTTGATTTGGTTGGTTGATTGATTGAGGCAAAATAACTCGAAAGCTATTTGCATATGGGAAGACATTCCATCGTAGTGGACATCCACTAGTTGGCTTGTATCCACTTTGCATATGGAGAAAACCACGAAATCTAGAATGCAGCTAGACTGTTCACCGCAATTTATGAGTCTATATATCAAACGAGATCATGCTTAAGTAATAGTCTTATTTTCTATGCTAATGTTTCCATCGCCTGTACTTGAATTTTTAGTAAAGATGAGATCTTGCTTTAATTAAATTTAAGGGACGGTAGAAGAACTGATAGCAAATTTTTCATACTGACAAACTATCACAGTAGGAATGTATGTGCATGATTAGAGTCTATAATGCTGCTTGGTGAAGTGTTTGTTAGCCTACAGACTTCCACTCTGCCAAAAGATATAGGTATGGTAATCGAGCAAGTATATACTGATTATTTATAGATGTAGTTTTGTAACGTCAATAGATACTGAAGGAGATATTGTAGGATACTGAAGAAGGATGCAGGCAGGCGCTGCTTTATCTGAGTACTGATTCATTACATTATTTAGGGCTATTTGTTCAGCAAGTCTCTTTATCTCCTACACCTGTCTTTCTGTACAATATCTCTCTTATAGCTTTAGATTTTAGTACGGACGAATTGTAATTGTAGCTATTCCTTAAAGATACTACAGTCATAAATGTCATGTTTCAAACGATCGTTTTGCTTGGAATCAACCTATGCCACATGCCGTACTTATCAGGCAGTAAAACTGTTTTTAAGGAACAATGTAATTAATAGGAGACTGAAGGGATTATGGTTAAATCTTTTTAAAATCTTGGTATAAATGCTTTACTCTTGTTTAATGCATTGTACTAGTTTACGATTTATAATTTAACGAGAAAATGCTAAGCGTCCATCCGATTTAATACTTTTCTTTTGCAGATTTGATTGCTTTTAGAATTCCTTTATTTATTACTTAGGTCCACTTTTATTTAACTTTACTAAATACATTTAAAGTAACATTTACATTAATACATTTAAAGTATTTGAATACAAACGTTTTACTGGCATCCATTAGATGCTGTTGCAAATTTTTATTAATACATCTCTAATATCCTAACCTGCTATAACAATGACGATTAAATTCTCGTAGTAACTAGAAAGAGTTTTTATAGCATCTTAATGCACCATAGTTTTAAAAAGACACGATGAATTTAATAGAGTAGATATAAACAGCATGCTCTAGGTAGAGCGCAATACGTTTTGTGGTATAAACCCATAAATTCTCACAAAGAAACTAGCAATTATTTTATATTTTTTTAAAACGAATTATAATTTTATGTGAAGATAACTCTAGAATTACATTTCCTGTTACTTACTGATAGAATTAAATAAGTTATTCTCACAACAAAAGTAGAATATTGTCGTCTTATTTCATCATTTATGGGTAACATTACAAGTCAATATCTTGCTTATTTTTAACAAAAGTTATTAGATTCTGAAAATTTTAAAAAGGGAACTACAAAAAATTAAAGAAGATATTTTAAATACAGCTATTAAAATAAATTATAAACATAAATTATAATATTAGAATATTCTGTGAACTTGAAACATAAATTTCCATTTTCTGCTATTATCACTTTTCTAAGCATAAAAAAAAACACTTGAGAGCCTATATAAAATTTTTCCAAAATAGCCAAGACTGAAAGTTAAAGAAATCTATAATTTACTTTTCTGTTAAAGAAAGTACATCTTCAAAAATAAGTTGCTTTTATTACTTAAAGTTAGTAATTAGATCTTTAATACACTTAAATTATTGTAACTAGAATTTGTTGTTTATTTTGGTTTCATGGCTCAGGAATAAAAGAAAGTAATTGTGAGAAATATGATACGTTAAAAGTATATAGTTGTATTTCCTCAAATTCTAAGGATCACAGATAAATATATGTTTTCAGATAAATATATGTTATGAATTAATATTGCCAGCCATAAGATGGCGCTTCTGAAATTAGTACTCTTCGAAATTCATTTTGTTTTTCTGCATAGAAGAACAAGACGAAGATTTTAAGCCAATAATTCAGAAGCAACATGTCTAATAGTTTTTGTCGCCAAAACGCGTATTACACATGCAAATAAAGTGCGAATACTTATACGTCAAGCTCACTTACCTCTTTATTAAATAGTTTAAAAGAAGTTCCGTTTTGGAAACATTCAAAATCGTCTTTGTAACACATCTAAAATCGTGAAATTGTGGTAAGTCTAAGAGATTCACAAATTTGATTCTATTGCTAATTATTCTGCAATACATAATTTTTACAAGTTACTACTAGCCATGCTGAGAAGCTTTGTGAAAGTTTTAGTACAGGGCATTTATAAAGTTTCAGACCCATTTTGCTGTTTAATAACTCATAAAAGAATGAAGATATAAACAAACTTATGGCATTTATTGATGGAATAACTTATATATTTTCCTTTTCAGGTTTGAATATCTTTACTTTTGTAAATATCGTCTACGCTTGTGGTTAATTTCAGATAATTTCATTTTCCAGTCCAAATACCTGTACTTTTTTAATATCATCTGCTTATTAATTGCATTTTTCTCTCTTTTGTTTTTGGCAACTATTAATCGCCATAATGGGTACATATGGGATCTGAAAACCCCCATGAATACCGTGAGGCACAAAGAGATTCCCCAAAGGTTAATGTGTGGTGTGGACTAATTCACGACCGAGCCATTGGGCCTTTATTTTTTACAGAAAAGACGGTCTCATCAGTCGTATACTTAGACATGTTGGAAAACTTCGCATTTCCACAACTAGAAGAGCTTCAGCACATGTCTTTTTGCAACAAGATGATGCACCACCTCATTGGGGTACCGTCGCTCGTAGTTCTTTGAATGACCCTTTTACAGGAAGATGGATGGGGCGAGGAGGTCCAATTTCTTGGCCACACAGATCACCTGATATAAACGCCGCTGGACTTTTTTCTTTGGGGATTTCTAAAGGACAACGTTTACAGGAGGAGAGTGATTTTCTTCTATGTGAGTGAAGTTTTAAGAAGTTTTAGTTAAATTTCAAGAATAAATAATCCGCCTCATTATATTATTCTCTGTTTTAAATTTAGCACTAGTATTGCAATAGAATCATTTAAACATCTTATGACTATTGTCAAAAATCCTTTTATTTTGCTGCCATGACAGAGAATTCCATGACAGAGAAATGAAATAAACATAACATATTTATTTCTCTTTATAACATCTTTATCGTTATTTATAATTTAATAACTGAAAATATTACAGGATGCTCTGTAATAGTAACGTTTACCTCGAAGCAATAGCTAGTCTCATTTTGAAAACGTTCCAGCTAATCTGCTATTTAAAAGCTTAAATAATTAATCAAGTAGTAATTTTATTATCCAGCAAAGATCGTCTCCATTTCTATTACCTTTCTTTACAGTTTTGTAAAATAATTTTCCTAAGTTTTTTAAGTTTGCAGTGCATTTCAATTTTAACTATAAATTTTTAATTAATGACATCTGAAAACTTTTAAAATATATGAACAGTTATAGATTTTCCGAAATAAATTCATGGCAACAGAATCCAAGACCTCAAAAAAGGAGACTCTAAGTAAGTGTCGTAAGTGTCAACGGAAAATTCCAAAGCGGCTACAAAGGACTTAAGAGCTTTGCCATTGACTAGGATAAATACCCCTCATCACTGTGTAGACACTTTTGATCTAAAAAAGAGATTTCACTTTTTCCCGATGATAAGATTGGGATTAGTCTGAACACCTCAAAGTGTTTGAAAGAACCCGGAAGAATGTACACAGTATATATTTTATACCTGGGAGATGAAGGAAGAATTCGAAAGCAATTCTCAATATTCCCTTTTGGATCTTCAAAGACTGAGAACTTAAGAATAGAAAAAATTATGTGAGACAGACTTCAGTTTAATCAACCATAGACCCAAGTTCAAATCTTAACAAAATCAGTTTGTAAGCAAAAGGGCAGGTATTTTTAAGGAGTTGGAGATCACAGTTGAGTATTCATTGGTGCATCATTGGAGCAACTTTCATTGCTCGTATAAATATATGCTTGTATTTGAGTAATTTCCATTACTGTTGTAAGGTATTTGCTCCCTCCTTTCTGCATCTGGTGTAATTGGGAGCATAATCGACGTATACTCGAGATATTCAGGTTTTGAGTCCCAGCGAGAACATTGCTAATAATTTCATTTTTCACGTCTATTGCTTCAAAAAACTAATGACACTTCACTGTGTATTTGTCATTATAGTATATAACTTACCAACTATTGTTTTAGAGAACATTTATTTGTAAACTTCTGTATACTTACTTCCTCATTTTGCTTTGAAGTTAATTTACCAAAAATCCCTGAGTTTTGTTTTCGTGCATGTAATTAGCTTATAAGATAGTTCATTCAGTATAGTTAAGCGTTATAAACTGGAAATAGGTCTGTTAGAGACAAAACGCAATGACTATACACAAATTAATTTCAAACCAAAACACGGTGTATAACTTAGCTCTGTTATAACCTGAGGTATTAAGTCCGTCAGCGCCGACTCTATAAAATCACTGAACATTGATAGTTTAACCCTCTTTTCAAGTTCCAAAAAGCAATGGGATAACTGCATGTGCATTTTTACTGCTCGTTTCCTATGTTTCCTATGTGCATAGGAATTAGTTGGTTTCAATCAGAAAATCCTTCATAATGTTACCCAATCCCTTAGACAGATAACAGAAGTTGCCTTACAATAAACATACACTTCAAAATAGCTTTGAGGTATCGTCCATTAAACTTTCAGCTTTAAGCGACACTCTTCACTTAACTATATTAAGTCTCGACCTAAAAAAGTGCTTTTGATTCTCTTTGGGGGTTTACTATTCTCTAAACATTTCGCAACTAAAACATTCCTCATGATCAATGATTACTTTAATAAGCGCAGCAGTATCGTAAAACATTACCATAACGCCATCTTTTTGACTTAATAACGTGTATTTTCCTAGCGGTGCTGCATGAGCGCGAATCATTGAAACATAGTTTCAACGAAATTATCAAGCGCAATTACGGCAGCCACTCCCAAATCACTGTCCTGCCGATGATGGCGCTTTCGTCATTAACCACGAAATTTGAAATATGGCACAAGAAATTTCCCAAACCATTATTAACATGATGTGAAATGTATGTAAAAAACACAATTTAGAAATTTCAGATCCCAACTTCTAAGTCATACTTATTCACAAACTCTACCAGAACCTTATAAGAAAGACTACTTTTTAAAATTGACGGTGGTATTATAAATTCTGTTAAAAAACTAAAACTTGTAGGAATACGAAATCGACTGCCGAGAATATTTAATTTATCCCTTTAAGGAAGTAGGAAGTTAAATGACCTGTCAGGTAGGGCTTAATTTGCGCAAGAAGTATTACTGCAGCTGCAGACTAAGCTAGCTCATCGCCAAAGTATCCTATAACACAGCAGTCACGAAAACAACATGGAGTAACAATATGAGCCCTTCCCATGACCATACGCAAGCAGAAAACAGTCATCACAGTGCAATGCCAATTAACAATGTGCATCAAACGCGAATTCTAAAGAGCCTCAAATGCATCTCTGATCACGTTTGCCGGAGCTACTCTAATCCTTCAAGGAACAGATGAAGCCATTTACTCAGAAACTAGATGAAACCTATTCTCCAGAAGATTATCAAAGTCGCTTTCCTCTCGACAGCAGACGTATAGGAAAACAACTTGCTAGAATACAGTTTTAAACTACAGATCCCAAAATAGTCAGTCCCCTGCAGTTCACAAACAGACATCCATGGACTCAAGATTGAAAGGAAAGTGGGTTATTAAAGTTTTATACCAAACTAAAATAAGTGAAACATCGCCATAAAATGCAAAAACTTTCTTCAAAATAACAGTAGCATATAACAGGCCGAAATTTCATCTGTCACGGCTGACATTAAAGGTGCAGTAGATAATAATTTCCCTCACCTCAGCATAAAATCCGACGACATCAATAAAAAATTTTGTTTCTTCTTAACTCCGCTAGCCATTCTTCAGTAGCATTTGAAATCAATGAACTTTCCACAACTTACGTGTCACTATGTATCTCCCGGATCAGTGGTTTACCAGTGATACTAGAAATAACATTTGGGATACCTTTATGAAAAGAAACCACTATTAACCAGAAGAAAAAAATTATTAACATGTTTCCAAAAGTACATCTGTGATAAATTGCAATCTTTTAAATCTCAAACATTTGGCAGCTTGAGGGAGGCATTCTGCAGCAGGATTTGCACTTATGAATTCCTCTAAATGTCAGCAGATCAACAATTAACACTAAATAGTACCTCGTCTAATGTTTTACGGTATACCACCACTCCCCAGATTGTTTCTATAAAAGAAACCTTTATACTACAGACATGTTCACTTAACAGCGATCACCAAGAAAAGGAAAAGCAGGTAAATACAATCATCGCATCTGCCATTGTCCGTTGAGTAGAAAACATAAATTCAAGGGATCCGATAATACAGCTAATTTATAGTTTGTAAACGGCTCTTCCTCAAGCAATGGCACCTCTTCACCAAATTAATGCTAAAATCAAATACACATGGATTAGAATTATGCCAAGTTGATTGAAGTGCACTCACAGCTCCTCCCATTGCGCAGAGCAACGCGCAAGACTACAAATAAAATACTCGGTGCACTCATCACTATGAATACCAAGACGTATAATGAAGTGAAACTGAGCAATGAAACATGAACTATAAACTACGAATTCAGTAATCTACGTAATATCAGTAATGAATATAATAAATTGTGGAAAAGGTTTATAGCATCACGTACGCTATTTATATGCTTTATCACAAATCTTCATCTGTATTGTAAATAAAATTTTATATTTGCTATTTCATAATAAGTATTATATCTTGCTTATGAATTTGGTTTTACATGTATTTAATATTTACTAATTCAAAAGGGCTATTAGTCTAGAAACACGTTTTTTTGCGTTGTTTCACTTTAAATGTTGTCCACGTAAATGCGTTGTTCCATTTTTCATTCAAATCTACTGCCATTCGGCAGAAATATAAGATATCTTTCTTTCATATTCAATCTATCTGTTACTCATTAATAAACTATTCTATTTAAAAGCAACAGATGCAATTCTAAAAAACAATATGCTTTTCATTTTAATTCTGACTGATTAAATAAAAACGCATCTAATTTATGATGTATTTTAGTTCAAAACGTTGATTATTTTTATAGAACTACGTTATATTCTATTTCACTTTTCTATTGTAAAACATAAGCTATATAACCTTCCCATGTAAATCTAAACATACACTCATGGACAACAAAATTAGCGCACCAAGAAGGAGTCGTCAAAATGAAACGAAATTTTACATACGTAATGACTACTTTGATATAAGCAAATGATAAGAAAATAAAAGAAAAAAGATAATTTATTTCAGAGAAAAATGCAAAAGAACAGAGAAGTTAATACTCCGTTGGACCCCCTCTAGCGCGAATGCACGATGAGATACGATCGGGCATTGAGTCATACAAGTTCTGTATGATGTCATGAGACATTTCGTTCCATATTTGCTGTAACATTGCCTCTAGTTCGTTCAAACTCGTGGGATGCCCAACTGGTCGTCACAAATGATCCCAGATACGCTCGATTGAAGACGAATCTGGGGATCGGTAGGCCAAGGAAGGATAGAAACAGTGCGGAGACAGTCTTGCCGTATGAGGCCGAGAATTGTCTTGTTGAAAAATGGCTCCTGGGAACCGTTTCATGAGTGACAACACATGTGGTTGCAGGATTTCATGAACATATCGCTGGGCTGTCATGGTGCCATGGAACAATACTAGGGGTGACCGTGTATTGTAAGGAACGGCACCTCATACCATCACACTAGCTGTGGGAGCGATGTGTCGTTGTACAGCAAAGGCAGCATTGAGGCGTTCACCACGGGCTCTCCACACACGAACACGATTGTCATCACTGCCGAGATTGAATCTGGATTCGTCGCTAAAAACGACCTGTTCCATTCCGCTGCAGACCAGTTTCCTCGTGCTCGACACCACTCCAAACGTAGGCGTCAATGGGTGGGCATCAAGGGCAGCACACGTAATGGGCGCCGCGATACCAACTGTTCTTCAGCCAGGCGCATTCGTATGGTTCGAGAAGACACAGGGGCCCCTAGTGAAGGCGCTACCTGTGCCTGGATGGCGGCCGATGAAGCAGTTGGCTGTACGCGTGCATTTCTTACGATGTGGCGGTCTTCTCGACGACTGGTCTGTCGAGGGCGTCCTGAGCCTGGTCTTCGTGTACATGATATCTCTCGGGTCCACTGGTCCCAAAACCTCCTCACAACACAATCAGAGCGGCATAACTGACGAGCTACTCGCCTAGCTGACCACCCAGGTTCCATCATCCCGACGATTCTCCCCCTCTCAAACTGCGACAACTGCTCATATTGTCTTCGAACACGGCGTAATGACATGTCTACCTTGTGATCTTGTGATCTTCAATCTACGACTAATATCGACTTCTATGAGTCTTGATTAGTAAATGAAACTGATTGCCATAGGCCAATAGCGGTAGTAATTAAGAAATGATGCCCTCTGGCATCAACACCCGGAGGCGAGAAGGATAAGCATAATCAGATTAGCAATATTAAACTGGCATTGTTACATCAATGGCATTTGAACTTGAACTCAGGCAATAATCTTTAGAGTTGCAGGAAGCAGGAAATCATTCTGTTAATGCATGGCATACTACGGTAATTTTATTCCCGACATGGCATAAATCAGCAGTTTTAAGGCAAAGAAATTTAAGCAAAATTAGGCAGGATGTTCGTTTAAACTTAATTAGCAATTAACATACAAAATCAAATCGTTCTTAATCATGAGTTGATAGCAACTACATCGTTGACATCGTAGCTCAGAGTGAGCTGACAGTCAAAGAACCCGAGACTACGTTGCGTGCTAATCGGAACTTGGAAGTTATACATTTTCACAGTTATCTTGCAATTATAAGCACTGAAAACACTTATTTAAATGATTTTGGCAGATCTTTCAGATGAAGTAACCTTATTGGTTATCGATGGTCACTTGATCGAAGAAAAAATTTTTCATTAACATTGAATAAGTAAAATAATTGTAAAATAATCAAAGTCCATAAGCTTTGTCAGGAAAAAATAGCAAAGTCCATAAGCTTTGTCAGGAATATGCAAAATAAAAATATTTACACTATTTACAGTTTTTACCACCATAATACATTGTGGTGAATCGATCGTGGACGTTTGACCACCGATTCCACAGTGGGATCATAATCTGTTAGTTGCCTAATTGCAGCATATGGAGAGTTTTTTATTGCTTCGAAAAAGTTATGAGCTGTTATGAGAATTTGGTTGTGAATTGGTTCAATTCCTAAGTCCGAGTGAATTTGAGAGTTTCGAACGAACCATGGTGCGTTCACGATTGATCTCAGAATCTTGTTTTGCAGTACATCTATTTTGAGTCTTTCTGTTTTGTTTGCTGCGGCCCATGCAGGCACTGCGTAGAGTAATATTGGTCGAATTAGAGAAATATATAGCATTTTTTTAACTTTGATATTGAGTTTTGATTTTTTCCCTATGAGGGCATAGATGGACATGAATGCTGCATTTGCTTTATTTATAATGTAATTTATATGCTCTTTGAAATTTAAGTTTTTGTCCACATAGACTCCAAGATATTTGTAAGAATTTGCGACAGGGATGATGATATTTTCTATTTTTATGTCCGTATTGACCCGCATTCTTGTTTTGTACCTTCTGTATAGAACTACACAGCATTTATTTGCGTTTAAATTAATTTTCCAGATTTTACACCAGTGTGAAATGACATTAACATGAAGTTGAAGATTATTTAGAGCTATTTGAGGGTTCCTTGATTCAGTAAGTATGACTGTGTCATCTGCATATTTAAGTACTTTCGCATTAAGAGGGTGTGGTAGGTCATTAATATATATATTGAAGTACTTTGGGCCTAAAACACTTCCTTGGGGGACCCCGGAGAAGATTACTTTTTTAGTTGAAAGAGTATCGCCACAGCGAACTTGAAAGGTGCGTCGTTTAAGATAGGTGCGTCGTTTAAGATATGACATGTCTACCTCAGCTCTTCCTTTGTAAATGATTCAGCACACTCAAACAAGCTTTCGTTACCTGTTTTATACTCCACAGAGTACGATGTTCAACGCCCTCTACCGGCTATACGTAATGCGCAATCACGCTACATTTCTAATCATTTGCATATCTCCCCGACATGTACCTTCATTGCAAGTTTCGTTACGATTCCGCAATTATTTCTTGGTGCGCTAATTTTTTTGTCCATGAGTGTATATTCATACTTTCTTAAATTGTGGGTTATGACGCCAAATGAGGTTGCAAATCGAAATATCGGGTCTCGAAAATTTAATTCAGATACATGAATTCAAAGAATGATTAATCGCAAATTCTTCATTATATTCAATATATTACATTATCTGTAAATCGCAATTATGAAATCTTAATATGGAGGAAATAAATTACTTACATATTAAAAAATGCCGCTAAGCGCATCATAATAGCGGCTACTCATTGAAATTAAAGGATTTGAGTTTGAAAAAAAGAATACCGCTAACGTTCAGTACGTAACGTCATGCGTCAAATAGACATGCCAGAATAAGATCGGCGCCGTTGCAACTAATGTAGTGGAAACTCTATCCCATTATTGCTCAGTTGTCCCTGTTTCATTACAACAAGTTTAAATGTCGTATGAGAAATAGTAGTATTTTATTTTATTGTTTTACTCGATTATAATTAGTATTTATTTGAATAAATATTTATTATTTTATTCATATTTCACCATAAAAGTATTTTTTACCTTTAAATAAAGAGATGAACTGAAGTTAATGATGCAGATTTCAATGCTACAGAGTCTTTTCAAGTAGGTTCTAGTAATCAGAAAGAAGCATTTAAGATCCAAAAACGAAAATATGATAATATATTTTTCTAGTATGACTTTACTTCAATATATGCGATACTAGTGAATAACCTCTTTCTTTAATTTGCAATTTTGCTGGTAAAGGGTATGAAACCATCGAAATTAAAAGACATCTTTAATCCATTAAATTTTGGAAATTTGTATATAACTGTTAGCGAAAACTATTTACTCGCGTTATACGAAATTTTATACCTGACTGCTAAAAATAAAACGTCATAGAATACTGGGGAATATTATTTGTTACTATTAAAACCATAGAAATGCTTCATGAAGATAAATATGGCGATATTATCGAGAAGATGCCATTGCGAAACTGCAATAGAATTTGAGATTAGTAACAACTATTTTTAGTAACTTACTACTAGACTTAAAAAAGTCAAAATTATCAATTCAGTTGAACAAGACAAATGTTATTTCAAAAATAGTTCTGTTGCCAATATATGTCAGATATATTTACACGAAAAACATTGATAAAGAATTGCTAGTCTTTCTTTAGAAGAACATACAACGTATGCAAAAGTTGATGAATTTCTTAAATTACGCTTTATAATGAAAAAATACATTGGAATATTCATAGATGGATTAAAAGCGAGAACGGACAAATATATTGGTTTTAAACCATTTGTTAAAGAAACTCTAGGTTTTACGTCATTCCTAATTATTGAGAGTTCCTTGTTGCTATCAAAATTAAAAACATTATTTTGAAAGCTTTACCCTTTCAAAGCCGTTTATTTTCAAATCTTTGTAAAGATATGTACTCTGAACGCAAAACTTTATTATTACACGCAGAAGCAAGACGGATCTCAAATACAGGGCCGGCCGTATAATTACTGTCAAGCTAAATTTAGCTCTTTTTAAGCATAATTCTAAAAGTTTTCTCAAGAATAAAAACTACAAGTTTTGAATTGGTTTTTCGCCAATCTTATTGTCTTCAAGTAGTATTTATATTGTAACTCCTGTCACTAAATACAATGCAAGGATTGGTGACACATCGAATGCGAGTTAATGCTCGCTATTAAATGAGTAAATTTTATTAATTTTCTGTTACAATTTTTTAATAAAAATTGCAGTATTTTTCTCTAATTATCTTAACACAAAGTACCTATAACATATCGATTAACTTTAAATATTACTTTAAGGTGTGTTTTTCTAAGGGTGAGATGGGGTTTTCCGAAAAATATCTGATAGTTCTAAGAATCGACAAGTTTGAAGACTACTAGTCTGGCCTTGAGATCAGGAGATATTTTCAGGGTACATTCTACGTGCATTTTTATATTTATGTTTTTTGTAGTATGATTTTGCTTGACAAAATTGAGCCAGAATTTAATCTATCTTGAGATATGACATGGTTTTATAAGCTTTAGTGTACTAAAGCTTCTCTCGCCAGCAGATGGTATTTTAAGCATTATTTTTAATGCAACCCACAGATTTAGCATGACATCTTGTATTTTAATACTGTTTATGAACTTCGCGGCACCTATTGGTAGCTATACATTTTTATGTAATAATAAAATCATTTTGGGTTATTGAAACTTTGTTTAAATCTCTGTGATAAAGTATTAATAGTTCTGCCCAGTATTACACACACACACAATTTCAAATCTTTTCTATGAGTCATCTACGTTTAAAACCACGTCAGTGCATTCAAACTTAAAAAGTCTTCCTTTTTTCCTTATTCTTTTGGTTCTAAAAATGGGCTCTACATATAAAACTGAAGCGATTTCTTTCAATGATTCTAGTGTTTTTCCATACATGTGTGCGCGATAAGGAATTAAAAAATCAGGGGGACTATTCTTTAGAAAAACTGCAGTAGATAGTTTCACAGAGATGTTCTGCATAATTTTCCAGACAATATTTACCCTGCCTGATACATCATACTAGACACTTATCATCACTAGTAAACCGTAATCTCCTATTTGTGTTATAAGAGTCTCTGCTTCATGTCCCTTTACAGGATCAGACTCAAGCATTTATGAAGGCTAATAGACAGCGTCTCAAATTTCTATGAATTCATTTTTAATGATTTTGACACTTTCTATTCTGTACTCCATCTGTCTCGCATAAAGAATATGCAATATGGTAGTTAACAGATTTTTCAATGCAGTTATCTCGCCTACAGCAGAGGAGAGGGAAAAGAAACGCTGTGCTATCCAATACCAAAATATATATGTATTCCAGGCAACTTGTTGCACTGTCACCAGCCACCAAGTTTAGGCTATGATTCCACATAGCATGTAAAATACATGCGGATTTCTTTCACGATCCACTCCTTTACTTTCTCTTTTCCTATGTGATTTATTATCATAACTCTGGCCCTCTGCAATTCTGTAAATCAAACTTACTAACTCTCAGAAAATCAAGTATACTTTAATATAATCCTTGATCTGTATAACTAATAAAATCGCAGGTTTATAGTTTATAAAGTATTTCCCCGCCTTCTTCACATGATTTCGTGGTGTAGTGGTCAGCACACTCGGCGCGTTTGTGAGAGGTCCATGGTTCGAATCCCGGAGAGAACATTGCTTATTTTTCACATCTTATGCTTCCAAATAACCTAATGACTCTCTACGCTATTACAATGTTTCTTTATTACAATATTTTAACACCTGAAAATCATATTATAAAAGAAAGCTGTTCCACATGGCTTAAATCTGAAGCAGATCTAATACAAAAATAAAGTATTTTTGCTGATCTAGTTAGGATAAGTCTTTTCGCAAACCAAATTTCCCAGAAAACTAATTATTTCGTTGTGAACACTTTACTACAATGGTGAACATGTGATTTTAGACACAAAGCGATATAAATGCTTATTCATTGTTAAATCCAATTTTCCAAGTTGCTCAGTAAAACTAAAAAATCCCATTGTGGAGGTGTAAATGTATCTGAAGTTCTATTGAAACATACATTGTGTTCAGCTAAATCCTTAGCGATACTCATTAAACGTTGAAAATCTTTACACCATTAATCTCGTTCTGTTCTCACTTGTAAATGAAGCTCCTTATTAGTAACTTTATTAATCTCAAATTACAATGATATTTCAAACAATTTCTTTAAACTTTCCAAGTGATATAATGAACTTTTATGCAAATAATCATGACTATACTTCTATTCATTATTTCCTAACACCTACTGACCGGGAAAACCAAACATTTTGCAACAAAATCACAAAGTTTTATTGGTGTTTTCTGAACAAGTTAAGATAAAATTCTCACCGTTATTTTTCTTATACATCACTGCTGAGAGAAATACGTTTATTTGCATTGTTTAGAAAATTGTACTTTTTATTAATAGGATAAGGCCCATTTATAACGATGTGGTCACTCTTATCTATTAATAACTCATCTGGCGAGTATGCTAGATCATTGTACTTGACATTTATTTGTTGAGCTTTCAGATTTACGTTAAACGTTCTCATAATTCTCCCGGCTAATTATTACTACTAGGACTAAGCTTTCAAACCAGATCCCAGTTATAATCTTTTGCTTTTACTTTATTTAAGGAGTTGTTATTTATTTCCGAACGAACGTGCAGTATTTTAGTGCGTTTGACCTCACAATCATTAGATGACATAGGTAGACATATATATCGATATATATATATATATAGTTGAAGAAGTTGAACCTACATTGTTGTTAATCTTTTTACCTTAGGACTGAAATGTTTGCTACTTCGGGGTGTTTTCTGACAGTTTCTTCTAATGTAGGGAAAAAGAAATAAATCGAAACTGTCTAAAGAAAACAAATATAAATACTGCATCATAATAATGGCAGAAGACAAAAAAGACAAAAGCAATCTCAGAACAGAAGTAACAAAACACTGATTCTAATTGCACATCAGATCGCAGCTGTCATCTACACATTTTGTTTAGGTAAAAAATCGGCATCTGGAAAGAACAGCAACAAAAATTGTTTCATAGTGTCAGACTTTGGACCCGAGTGACAATGGACTTCGACACAAAAGTCAAACTGAAAAAATATGCATTTACTATTTTCACTTTTGAGGGGAGGAATTCTTGATGGCGCCAGCGCAACTGCCCATCTTGCTGTAACTTGAGCTGGCGCTTGTCAAGAGGACGAAGTTTAGGAAGATTATCCTTACTAGACGACAAAATCATTATATTTTTAAAGAGGAATGATAAAAAAATGACAATTAGATTTGAATAAATTTTACAGGTAATTTACTTCGAATCTGACGATTTAATTTGAATTTTAGTTTGGAACTTAAGATAATGACTTTGACACCGAAAAAATAACTTTATTAAAATTAATAAATTTAAAATTAAAATTGCTAGGAAAATAACTTGTTATCTGAACAAACTAAATTCTCAGAGTATAATAGTTTACATATTTTCGTACATGGGAATATACCATTCCAAAGGGAATATAATTACATTCACCAGTGTATGTTAAAATTACATTCCGCACTGCATAGAATGACAACAGTTTATCAATAAAAAGAGTTTACCAACTTATTTATGCCATATCTCAACTTCAGCATACTATACGTAAATCTTGGCATATCATTTATACATAAATCAGAAAATAGTTATAAATATTTAATCACATTATCTGAGTAGTGTGAAGGAAACATCTACACCTTTAAATTATTTTGTTTATGTACTGGATATTTATTGAACATTTTTTAAATATATAAGATATTTAATTGTAATCATATGTTAACGTTTTTGTTGTGCACTGTTTGAAGTTTAACAATGCGAAGTACATGAAGATATTTGAACCTTGTTACCTATATATGTTTTATATACTTGATATGCCATTTACAGAAGAATCCAAAGGCAAACAAATGTCAAACTATCATATCATTTATAATGTAAGAGGAAAACGTGCTTTTATTTCGAGAATTATCTTAGGAATGAAGAATCCAAAGATGTGCATAAACCACCCTTGGATGTTTGGGATGCTATATTTGCCCAAGAAGGAATATTTCATACATTTTGCAAGAAGCCTTTAGGGAACGCATTTTCGTTTTCATCTTCCCTCCACAGTGCTTCGATGGAAAGATAACAAATCGATCCACATTTTTCGGTTCAAAAATTCAAATCTCTTGAAGGATACTGCTCCAAGACAAGGTTTCAAAGTATTAAAGAACTTGCTGACGAATATATCAATATCAAATACCTGAAACGTTTGAGAACTCTAAAAATTTTGCTTCAGTAAACCAGTCCAAAAATACCTTCCTAGATGCTCAGAAAGTTTAGTGATTTAAAATAATCATATCCTAAAAGGGGAAATTTATGAATTATGGGATATTTATAATAATATGCATTATTAAGATTCTAAAAAACATCAGAGATAAAAAATAAATCAAAATAGCAACAACAGCGGTTGTTTGAAACTTATAATATTTAGATAGTGGTTTATACACCAATTAAATGCTCATTTCTGAATTTTTCAGAAAACAATATCTTTAGATTTTATGGTAAATACTTTTGGAATTTTTAAGAATTTTTCAAAGTCCAATAGTGAGCGATCACGTTTATATAAAAAAATAGGGCGAAAACTAAAACGCTTTTCATTAACGTGGCATATCAAAAGATGGAGTGTTGTAATGTTTGTAAACCTTTTTTTTCGGTTGATCTAAATCATGCACTTCTCTGTAACAACAACTGCTGTTTCGTTGAAGTAGTATGAGCGCAATAATACAATCACTATTGTCATCGAATTTCAAAAGCTTATAATCGTTAAATTTTCGCACCACACAGCATTAGCTTTGTACTTGAAATTTTCCGTAAATCAATAATCTAATTTTCTCCGTCAGGTTTAGGGATAAAATATTTTCTACATTGGCAGTCTCGCTAATCAACTAATCGTCCTTTAAACACCAGTTGTCTTGGAAAAGTACAAAATCTATCTGCACTTAATTGAGATCAAATCAGAAAGAGTCTGTTGTTTGTTTTTTGTTTGCTTCTATTAGTTCCTATTAAAATTGACTCCATATTCGATAGCCGACTCCTGAGGATTGCTAAATATTTTATGTAACCGTGCACCATCATCGGTATCTCCTTTAGATAAATTTCTTCGAAACTGATATTTCAACAATTTCAATAGCAAGTCCATAAAATCTATTGTCTTCCCGACATTAATTCAGGATTTCAGTCGTCAAATCATGACTTATAAGATATCACATTCTCCTTTTTTAAATATTTATAACATTATTTTTTTAGCTTTTTCAAAATAACTACAGGTTTTTGTGAACATTTTTGCCTGTTACGTAACTCAAGCGTTTGGAAGTTCGCAAAAACACCTGAGTTATTTTTTGGGCTATTAGACTGTAAACGGATATGCGCGTCAGCTTTAGTCTACATAATTTGCAAAGATAACACTTGAAGGAAATGTAGATTCATTAGAGGTTTTTTTAAAGCAGGAAACGTGAACAAATGTGCAGTGCTCCCCCAGGGATTCGAACCTGGACCTCTGCAATGCGCGCCGAGTAATGTTACCGTTATACCACGAATGTATGCTGGAAGGACGAAGCAAATACGTTATAAAATTCCTTTCATTTTTAAGCGCATTCATGATGAGCCTCTATATTTACAAAAGGTAATGCATATGTATTTTCTCAAACCACAGTATATCAAGCTGTGTCGGAAACGTGTAGGATTATTAAAAACTTTCCATGTTTATGAGTAAGTAAAATGTTTATGAGTATAGTAGGTAATTTAAAGTAAAATTACCTGCTATTCTTTATCCTCCCCTTATCTAGTAAGCTCTAAAATCAGCTGAGGTAAAGTTAATGAATAGCATAATTTATCATCATTTGTATTAATTACTTGGAAAAAATTGCTTAGTCAACTGTGTATTTATAACTCATTAGATATTTCAGAAATTAAATTTATAATGCACTTGGTTGCGTCCTTGGTAATTTGTAGACATACACTTTCCTTTTTGATTTTTTAAATCTCGACTCGAATAAAATGTTTCCTAGAATAAAACTATTACTTGTTAAAAGTTATGATTTGATAAATAGGATAAAATATTTGCTCGCGTACATAAATCTCAATAGACCGTTTGATTTTCTAAGGTATTCTGTTCAGAAAGTATGAATTTTTCTTCCAAAGAAAGACTAATGATGCTTGAAAGGAAAATTTGAGAATTTACTGTCAAGCTCAAAGAAGCAACAAAACAAAGAAAATAAGTTACTAATAAATTACTAATAAAATATTCGTAAGCACACCTGCTTTGAAAATATATGAAGTAGATTTTCATTCTGTTTGAGGCTGAAATTACACCTAAAACTAATTCCTTTGTTTCAACATATATTGCTTATGAATATTTGACCAAATTATTATTGACGTTTAATAATCCAATAAAAGTTTTTTGTATTATAATTTAATATTACAGAATCTATCTAATTCCTACAATACAATGAACTGCAGAAAGCTAGCATTTATTAAGCAGCATATTGACTCATTCTCTGAATAAAGTCGCTCAGAAACAATTTCGATAGAGTTTGTAAACATTATAGAATGCATTAAACTAAAATACTCGAATGTAAACTACTTTACATCCTAAGACGTTCTCGTTCAGAAAGTATGAATCTCAACTTCTCTTCCAAAGACACCATAGTGGTATATGAAGAGAACATACCTTTGAAAATAAAAGCTTAGAATGGTTATTGCAAGTTTGTGAATGTATTTCAGCATGTTCTAAACTAAATATTGTAGTAAAGGTTTACACTAATTTCAGTTACAACTTTAAGTCGGGACCGTGCCATTATATACGTGCTATAAAAAATGAAATATATATATATATATATAACCTAGCTTCCTTTTATTCTGAACTAACTGAAGTATCTCTCTTTTTCCTGAGCTTTACGCAGACTGAAGAAATTTCATGTACGGGGATGGGGTAGTTTTTTAGAATCTCAAGTAGACAGTGATTTTCCTCCTATATTAGTTCAAAGTAAATTGTGCAAAATTTTGCAAAGCTCGAATAAAACTGTAGAATACTAACACAGTGCCGAGTAACGGCCTTAGTAAGAACTGATACTTGCTTCGTTATCGGTTATGTCTTTTTTACAGAAATGAACTTTCGGAAAATTCCCATCCCAATATGGGAAATTGGCCGATTCGTCTTTTTAGAGCTTCTTCCAAATATTAAAGAAACGGTTCTACAGAGAGCCTAAATTCTGCTTTAAAAGTTATACACTGTTCTAGAAAGCTCTACACTAATCTAAAGAGTAAACGAACACAGCGCCATTTAACGCTTTTAGTAAGAATTGATAGAGATAACGCAACGATGGTGACGTAAACCTGAGATGCCTGTCGTCAGTGCGACTTTCTAATGCATACTTCCTGACTTTGGATCGCGTGGGGTGTATTTTCGAAAGCAATACCTTCCTCTTGTTTTGATGAGCAAATGTATAAAATTTCATCAGGCAAATGGATGAGCAAAAGTGCAATTTTATGAAACTGTAGATTTCTATGAATTCACACACACAAAAACAAACGGATACACTTCTCTATAGACATAGATTATTTTAATGAATCTATCATTTCAATGAACAATTTCGCGGGTCAAGTTGGTAATTAATAATAACTGAAATGAAACTGTTAAAAAATTGAAATGAAACTGTTAAACTGAAAAAAACGTTTATTAAATTTAAATCACTTAGTCTGTTAATTAATAACAGAATAAATTTGAAAGAAAAATTAAATATTTTACACTTTTCTGAATCAGAATCCTCTGCGGGTTGGAACACAAAAATATTTTAATTCAAGAATGGCAATACATTTCTGTTAAATTGCTGAGTTTGTTTATGACTTTCGAAAGGCAAATAAATGTGCTGCGTTTCCGGCCATATGGAAAAGTGGCAACACACTTCTTCCATATGGCCGTGTTTTCTGAATAATTTTGAAACATAAATATGCCACGCTTTGCCGAATAGCAATACAATGCTTTTAAATCACTGACTTTTTATTTAAATGCTATTGAAATTAGCATAAAATATGTACATATAAAAGAATGTGGACTCCCATGTGTTAGTTTTTGCAGATAGTGACCTACCTTTTGTTTTAAAGGTCAAGTGTACAAAATTTCATCGAGATGAGAGTAAAACTATAGATTTGTATGACAGACAAACACACGGACACTCTTCTTTATGGATAATATCTTGAAAAGTTCAGTGTGCAACATCGCTGCAGAGCATCTAGAAAAACTATTATAATCTCTTATATACCGAACACCGTTTTGACCAAAGACCGCCATTCAGTTCCTCAGATAATTTCCTTTACAGTCCTTGAGCTCCAATCCAGGCTTTTATTTAAGTGCATAATTTGATAACACGTTAACATGTCAAAGGGAGGGTAATGTAAAAAAATGATTTTCTCTCAAAAGTTCTCCATTTTTTACCTGCTTCACATGGAAGAATTCTTTTAATCTCCAAAGGAAATAATAATCTATCTTAAAACTATCCTTTTAATTTAAAGTATAATTTTACAAAATAACAAAATACTGAAGGGAGTTTAAGGATGAAGATGATAAAATAGTAAATGTTTGCTACATCCAAAGAATCTAAATCGGCTTTTAAATGTCTTTTAATAATTTGCTTTAGAAGTATCCGTACAGAGTACAATAGCATTTAAAATTCGACGCATTATGCGGACAAACAATCCCAAGAATGGTCATCTTCTCAGAATGTGATTTCAAAGATTTATTTTGACTATCATAAGGCAATATCTGGACCGTAAAACTAGATTTTGGCGTGAGCTCAAATACCAATCTTTAAAATATCGTACATTTCTGTTTGACCTTTTGGAGACATAAAAAACTTCGGAAGTAGTAAACAGCATACCGGTCCTTCATTCCTATTCTAGTTTTACAAATGGAAGATATCGTCCTTTATTCTGTTTTTTTTTTTAACGTTCGTGAGTCAAAACTCTCTTATATCTTAGAGCGAAAACTTATAAGATGCTCTCAACCTTTTGATAAATTCAAATTATGTTGCTTTTAAGCAACTAAAAAGTAAAGAATTATTTTCATTTATATCTTAAACGTAGGTTTTTAGCTCAGTACATTTACAAAATTAGTCATAAACCTTCAGACGTTTTCCTCTTCAAGAATGTATTTCTCTATATTTCATTTTTTCATAGATATATTGAGCCTGAGGGAAGGATAACAGCTAAGTTAAATATTTCACAATGTATAACTATGAATACATATTTATTCTTTTGAGAACGAAGCTCACATTAAAATTCAGACACATAAACATTTAGCAAAGGATGCATCAAATAAAAGATGAAAAAACATAAAGCATGGCAATTAGGTATAACATACACAAATTTACAGAAAGAACTTTAAATTGGAATTTAATAATTTTTCACTACTAAAACAGCATTAAAATTAACATTAATTTATTTGAAAATATTTACTATAATTCCAAAAACATTATCGTTAAAACGCTTGATAACATTTGCCGTAATAGCATTAAAACAGTCATTTCTTTCATTCGAATCCTAATACGAAGAAAAAGGTTTTACAAATTGTTTTCAGTAACATTAACTCCAGTAATAATTTTATTCAACATCTGCGACAAACTAAAGTTGAAATTTCGTCTAATTTTAAATAAGACGTCAATAATGGTATTGCTTTTTTTAAGCGAGTGCCCTTTGTATTTTTAACATTTTAAGTTACAGAACGAAATGGATTCTCGAATAGATTAACGAAACTTACATAAATTTCGTAAATGTTATTAAAAGCTTTACTTATTATTGTAAACACAAAAGAATTTTTTTTCTGATAATTGGCAGAACGGATAAATCTGTTAAACGCTGGTACTGTTACGGAAAAAGACTGCTGAACGTCCTGGGTTGAACTCAGGTAGACGGGCTGGCTGAATTGTTGGGGTTCGTGGTTTCTGCATGATAACACGAATATGAACCAGCTTCCCTTAGAAACATCCTATATGAAGGCATCTCTCTCTTTAGGGAGTCCGCCTTCATGGATTTTACCATGTTCAAATAGCATAAAAATGGGAACAAAAAATATTTGAACTATTATTCTAATTTTTAAACTTAGAACTTCAGATGGTGTTTCTGACCATAACCATCAAATTTATTTTTAGATAAATACAGACTCGAAGCTTATTTTTACTATTATTTTGGAGCTCTTATAAGAAAATATTTATTTCTCCTTAATTTCAAATTGAAACTTTCCAGGTAACAGTGCCCAGTAACTTACAAATAGCCGAGTAGATACAATCAATAATATTAATTTTCGCACAGAATTGGAAAGTCAACGTAAATATAAAGACTGGTATGCGATGTTGAATCATATACTTTGGTTAGTATACCACTGTGTAAGAATCAGTATAATTCGTTTGAAATAATAAGTAACAATTTATAAAAATAACATAATAAAACATCTGAATGATAATTTTCTTTCATTCATTTTAGAACAGTTCTAAATTGTATGAAAATAGCCATACAAAATTAATACTGAATATACATATAAAACACATCATAAATCAGATGAAAACGCTATGCGTAATTCTGAGATGAAAACGCAATACATAATTCTGAAACTGCAAAAATCTAAATATTAAGTACAATAAATAAGCAAGGATGTAAAACACAAGATAAAACTCCGTATGAAAAATATACAAATGGGGGGGTGCATAGCTACCAAATTTTTTTGCGGGGGAAGAGTTATAAGGTATATCTCCCACATTCTTAGCGTGCCTTCGTGGTGTAGTGGTCAGCACACTGAGCCGGTATTTCAGAGGTCCGTGGTTCGATTCCCGGCGAAGGCCTTGCATATTTTTCATGACTCCTGCTTCGAAATAAACCTAATGTCTCTACAGAGTAATAGCAGGGAATTATTCGAGGCTGTAAGCTAGACTCTTAGAAATGGAACTGAGAGCACATTTATTTTGCTGGGAGGTCAATGACCCATGCTGGTTGGTGGTAGATGGAGGGTCTTTTCAAATAATTGTTTTTAGTACATGGGCAGTGGGGAAAATAGTAATCAGGATCACCGCCGCTGCAGCAGATGCAAAAGTCATTATTTCTGAGGCTAAGACGATGCAAGCAAGAAATATATGAACTATGCCCTCTTAGGTATTGGGTAAATTTCGGAAAGCCCACTAATTCAGATTTGATCGCCATTAGGAAACCTTCTGTGCAGTTTCTTGTCTGTAATGATCATGTTCCTATATTCTACCATCGTTTCGAGAGTTCACTGCTGAGTGTAGCTTTAAGATATGAGATAGGATTTATATTTGCCCGC
>KK113534.1:71757-89235 GCA_000611955.2 Stegodyphus mimosarum | reverse complement strand
TTATAAATCCCGAATGTGTTTAGCAACCGTTTCACAAATGAATATGATGTCGTCTAAGTAAATATCCCTATGTTTGATGAGGATGGATTTTAATGCAATATCTATAGCTCTTTCAAATGTGGCTAGAGCTTCGCATAAGACAAACGTCATTCTAAAATGACATAAACTCTTGATTTGGTAACGAACGCGATTTTTAACACATTCTCTAATTTCACATATATCTGAAAGTATCCAGAGATGAGGCATAACATCGTTATGTATTTTACGGATTTGATTTTTCTAATTATTTTCTCAATTATTGGTAGGGGGTAAACCAGAAATATTGTTATACTGTTTAGTTTTCTATAGCCAATAGCGAAACGCTATGCTTTAAAATAAGTTGGTGGAAGATTACTTTTAATTCGGCAGAATACTTCAAGGTTAGAATAAGGGCTACTTAGAGATTATAATTTTATTTTTTAACATTTTGGAAAATGTTTTTCGATTAGTTCTTCCTTTACCCCATATCGTAGGATTCTGCTCGACTTGGGGGTGATTCCCATTTTCTATTATATGATTTACCATTTGAGTCAATCCTAAGGTATCATCAAATAAATCTGAAAATTATCTTACCATATTCTCCTTCGCTCTCTCGTCCGTGTTTAATTCCTTCAAGCCCAAAGTCGACTGCTGGACATCTTTTTCCACCAGCTTATCCGTTTCCACCATTACCTAGCTTTCTGAACATTAATTTTAGCCTTTAAAAAATTCCATCCACAAAATTGCATTATCTTGTAGATTTGTCTCTATAAAAAAACCACCTTCTGGTCTTCAATTTTTCACCTGCACATTTAAGATTATGCTCCTGTGCATTCGCATTGTTTTCTTTCAACAACTATCTTTCTTTTTCCCGCGACATAAAATCTTGTTATCTTCCAGTTCCCTCTTTTGCGATTTATTTGGATGATCGCCATTAGCTGGTAAAAATTTCTTCCGGTTATTAAAACTTCTACTGCCTTCAAACTCTGCGCTTCCTTCCGCTACAGATCTGTGAAACATATCTGCTGGAACTCTGCTCATACCCTGCTCTGCGTGTAATCATTGACACTCGGCTACTTTCGAACGTCACTGCTAGCTCAGATAACCGCTCTAGTATACCTGGAGTTCATAATTCAATAAAATCCTGAATTTAAGAGAATAACCTATGCAATATTATTTGAAATACTTCCGAATCGTTTTTTGCCTTTACAATAAATTCCTATCTTGTATTTTTCTGAACATAAACTCAGACAATTCTTCAAAATTAGTTTGATATTTATCGAACAGTTTTGATTCTAATTTCGCCTTAACTTTCACCACTGGAAATGCATAAACAACGGCGGTTTTAAGCACTTCGAAATTGTAACTTTCACTGCCTCCCTCAACAAAAGTTTACCTATGCCTTTGTAGCAGCTTACAGCCTGTTCTTGAAGCGTGACGTTTGCTATGATAACCATCTGCAACTTTGCAATCGGTAAATTAGAAAGCGCGTCTCTAACTGTTCCTAAAAAGGTTACTACCGAACTGTAGTATCAAGAATCATCAAGTGTTGTCGCTGGTTTCATCGCCGCTCGCATAGTGTTGTGCTAGCAAGCCGGCATCTATCATCAAACTATCGCTTCAAGAATCGTCATCGTTTCGTCCAAGCCCTTGGTGGCAGTTGTTGGACCGGTCTCTGCCCTCTTCGCTGCTGGGAGTTCAAGGGTGAAGAACGGGCTTCGGCCTGTCTCTTCACCGACTGTCTCTTCACCTACCACCTCGTTTCATGATGCACGCTTAACTCTCCTGAAAAGTCCGATGATATGGTTCCTGATTTATAGAAAGCCAACTGTAGTTTTTTTTATTGAATATATTCATTCTATATGCCGTTTCTGAAAATTCATCCAGGATTGAATTATGATACTTTTAAGAGAGAGTCATGAACGATCTCATTGTGCAATTTAAGACTCATCCATTGTCTATCGCCACGTGGTGCACTGCTCCAAATTAATTCACTGGTAGAAGCTTCAAAATCAAAAGAAATTTCAAGATAAGTATGTTCCTGGTCTACATATATCTTCGATTCCAGGTTTTTCATGATTTATAGAATGTGATGCAAATGGATAGTGCTCTGTGGTGTATCGATAAACGAGTGGACGTTCTGCATTTACAGTAGGACTATAGTTATGATCTGATTATTTAATTTTCTTGTTTTATTTGTGTGAGCTCAGCAGTAAAATTTTTGATAGGAAAAATAAATAGAGTAAATTGTAGATGATTAACTTGTATTTTCTTCTTCAACTATAACAACGTCTGGGGTAAGTACATTATTTTGCTATCCTCTGTAGGTCACATATTTTATCCCTATCATTCGGGTTATTGCGGAAACAACGTGATGTACTCTTAATCACATTTTATAATCCTATACTGGGTAGTTGGATTTCTTCATTCTTATTCGCGGTTCATCGCTGATAAAATTAATATTCAAAATTTTGGTTATCACTTTTACACCAGAATAATTATAATTAATATTTCTCACAACCTACAGAAATTAACACAATTTTAATTACATAAGAAATTAAAATATTTAAGTATTTTTACTACATATAAATATTTTCACTACAAGTGTCTAACATGAACTCGAAGTTTTCCACTTGACTTCCTGGTGCCAGTGGAGCCCGCTGTCGCGGAAGGGGGCCTTCTGAATGTTACCTTATCTTAAGCCATAATCTATAATTTGTTTGAAAGACAAGTATAAGGTTACAATTTATAGAGACATTAGGTTATTTTGAAGCAGGAGATATTAAAAATGAGCAATGCTCTTGCCGGGTCTCGAACCTCGGACCTCTAGAATACGCGCCGAGAGTGCTGACCATTACACCACGGAGGCATGTTAAAAAAGCCGGAGAAATATCTTATCATCCACCACCCTTTTTAGTTTGAACCTAACTGTAGAGACATTAGGTTATTCCGAAGCAGGATACTGGAAAAATGAGCAATATCGTCGCCAAGACTCGAACCTCAGACCTCTCGAATATACGGCGAGTGTGCTGGCTATTACACTACGAAGGCATGCTAACAAAATGGGAGAAACGTCTTGATATGGTAGGGCTCATTTAGTCCTATAACCCTAGCAAAGGTGCAACGAGTTAGCGCTATATGTGAGAATAACGGCAAAGTCTTGTAAAGGTTCGGATAACTTTTTTTATTTAAAGAGAACTTGGAACATAAATGCAAGCCCTTGCTCTGCAATAACTGCAACTCATGGTGATGCAAATAAATAAAACAGTCCATTTTAAATTAAACTTTGAGCAGTAGTCGAAAAATACACAGTTATATACTATATTAGAAGCCGATTCAATCACTCTACCTAAATGAGTGTCAGAATCAAAGTATCGGCAGCGACAGAGAACAAAACCGAATAGTTACAACCATTAGAGATGACAGGAAACTAAGCATGTAGCGAGCACGTGATGCCAGAAACACTCTCTCTTTCAAATCCAAAACCTCAGTTTAAATACTCACTTCTAATTTGTTTTCTGATGTGGAATACGGAAAGTTAATAGTAAGGAATGAAATTTAATAATTGGTAAATTAATATAAGCTTCCCTCAACATTAATGGGGGTTAAAGATTTGAGCAAGAGTAGATGTGTGGTAGCAAAGTACTAAGTATTGTGAGTAATAAAATTTAGGTGACTCACAGCAATAATCTGCATGAATGAAATATAAACTGCTATTTCAGAAAGAAAATAAAATACGTTTATTAAATAATGTACCATATTTAATTAGTAAGTATATCTTTAAGTCCACATAAAATGGCAATACTTCAGAAGAAATAGGAAGGTATCTAGAAAAGACAAATTTACACTATTTCAACATAATTGAAGCAGTTTCATAGTGCAAATCCTCGCTTTTTATGGCATATTGCAGTTATTGGTAAATTTCATAAAAACTAAAGAATATTTGATTTTTTCTTGAAAATTTCAATGTCACGCTGCAAAATGAACGTAGAGATTTAAGCCATAAAAAATCAAACATTAAAATAATTTCTTGATAAAAATATATATTGATACTGATCAAAATATTAATGAGCTTGATACCAAACGATTAAAATCGTGTAAGAAATTTGATACATTCCCCCACTCATTGATTAAAAATCGTTAAACTCTTCAGACACTTAAAAAAATATTTTTACCTCATTACATTGTAGCTTTTCCCCTCTTATTAACAAACCAAAATTATAAATATGTTAAAGTTTAGAAAAATATCAAATATTTTCTACGTTTATCAATGAAATGTAAAGTCATTAAAATGTTTCTCAAAGAGAAAAGGACTTGTCAAGCATTTTCTGCTGTAAGTATTCATATATTCCACGTAGTTTGGAATTGCATTAACAGCTTTAGTAATAGGAAATGATACAAATTTTAAAAATGCATAGTATAGTATGAATTTAATTAAAATTTTCGAGGGCTTTCTTTGCACATTATTTGCAAAATTATCTAAACTCTTGCGATAAAATGCGTGAAACTTCGACCTGTATCTCAGTTAATCAGAATTAATTGGAATCTCTAAAAGTGAATGGTAAACATTTTTCGTGAAATTTCTGCGAAATGTAGTAAACCCTACCCTCTCAATGGAGAAGAAACTGTGGAATAAAATGATTTAACGAGGTAAAAGTTGATACGGAGATAGACTTTTCTTAAAATGATCTATATTCTTCTCAGTAATATACATCTAAGTAATAAAACCTGCAGTTCTTTTAATGCACGTAAATATTCAACCCATTGAAAAATCTATTTAAAACGCTTAAAGTTCGGTTTCAGGGTTGAAAATCATTCATCATTTCCATGAAAAATTTGAAAGATTTTGAATAAAATCTGGAGTATTGACTTGCAAAGGCAAGTGTCATTATGAGTGTTTCAAGATGTTTAGTGAGATATGCGGAATGTTTAAAGAAATTATATTACACTTTGAAATGATATCTCTAAACTTGAATATTCAGGAAGAGGAACCACGTGGAAGTTTACCATTTAGATAAATACGAGGATCTAGCAAACTTTTCTAATTGTAATAATGGACTCATAAGAAAAAATTGAAAAACATTTCAGGAAACTTGGTTCATAACCTTAAATTTAAAAATAAGCTTAAGAATATCCCTTTTTGTAAACTTTCATTGCATAGAGAAAATTGTTTCTTACTCAAGTTTCATTACCATGTAATATAAGAATTTAAATCTTACTTAAGAAATAAAGTTTTGTGCCTATTATTGTTCGCAATGAATGAGGTAGAGTATACGCAGAATATGGGAATTTGTAAAATACTTAGATAAAAATTATGTAAACTTACGTGAATCACTGTTAAATGTATCTAAAGCTGTGATGGGTACATTTCAAGCATTAGTAAAATAACGTATGATTGATGATTTTTTTCAAATATATTCAATATAAAACGCTATTTAACTAAAATAAAATTCAGATCCTCTAAATAATAAATCGAAGCAGTTAGATCCTGTTTAGATACATCTATAGGCATCTATAGTATTTAAAGCATTCTTTCTTGACAGCATTGAAAATGCTGTGTTGTACCACCACCTTTGAATACAAACTCACAAGATCAAAGTCATTTTCATCACGTAGGGTGTTTCCAAAGCTCTATAAATTGAACTGAAATTGAGTTTCTTGATCTATTTCTAGAACTAATTCAGTTTCTAGAAGTAGTTTGATTTCTAGAACGTTAGCCTATGTTATCGTCCAGAGATAAGTCTTGACATATTTATGCAGCTATCCCGTGTAATACTGTTTAGTTTGATTCACTTTTTGATTGATACGGTTGCATTTTTATAACAGTAGTTTTGCAGCCATGAAAGATGAGAAAAGCACTCATTTTCTTTTTGTGCAAAGAGGATGCAAACACTTTAGAATCTGGTTCAATGTCTGCGATAAGTATTCTATTCCTGCATTTATGTTTCCACATTTGTTCCCACATTGAAAAAAAATCCTTTACACGATGTTCGATTTAAGAGATTAATATGAAAGTTCGATTTGAGAGTTTTGAGAGTTTACCATTCCCTAATTATGTGGATTGAAGAAACACCAAAAACGTTCTTTCAGTATGCTTAAAAACAATAGTTTTCCGTTTGGATAAATTTTTTAAATGGGGATTTTGTTAAAACCTATATTATAATATTGATAAAAATTAACAAAACAAAACTATTATACCTGAATTCCAAGAACTTTTGGAACATCCTTTTTGCAATAGATACAGCAACAAAAGTTATGCTGAAGTAAGTACAAACAGAATCTCATGATCATTTTGATGCTGTTTACGTAATTAAAAGAAGCCAAACAGAAAACATATAGTTAACATTTGGGCAAGTTTCATGCATTAACTATCACTGTATATTTACAAAATCTCAATTTTCATGCATTAATTGTCACTCTGTATTCTGAAAATCTAAAAACCAAGTCATAGGAAAGCAAGATTAATTTCAAATGAGCATTTTTAATTAACAATTTTGCAATTTAAAACTTTCATTATTAAGATAATCCCAATCACAATGTGTCAGTAGTTTTTGTATTCATTAAAGTTGATTTTTCACAAATTTTACTTTACTTTTCGCGTGATTCCGAAATAGCAATTTCAGTTTTCTTTTTTAATCCTTAGTGCATCACTTTGATGGAACTGCATTTCCTTTTCCTCATCTTGACCTTTTTCTCAAATGGTTTTACGATAGATTTTTGTTCATTTTAAGTTTTTATGCTTTCCATTCCTTTAATTACCTTACGTAAAAGGCCTTCCTGCCGCAGTTTTTATAAGCAGCACATAACAACTTCGATAATTTTTTAGGATTCTTCCTGTTTTAAATACCGAATTTCCTTTCTCTATTTTTAATCCTTTCTTAGTCTGATAATTATTTTTTAAAACAAATGGCTGAAAAAGTCTTTTGAATTAAGCTTTTTCATGAAGAAATTTTATATAATTTTCCTTCTTGGGAGAAGACTATTCATTACACTTCATTACTTTTCCAAAATATTTATTTTTTACAGATTTTCTGTACTTTTTACTTATTTACAGACTTTCTGCCGGAGACATATTTTTAGTCAATTATTAATACCGAAGGGTTAGAAATTTTGCTATTTTAAGAAACTGAGTGGATTGACAAATAAAAAAGTATAGTGTAGTCAAATATATGAGTCATTCTTCCAATAGAGAACACGATAGCTTTTCTTACAATTAGAGAATAATGGAATTCTTGGACCTTCTTTAAGGTTTCACGAAATGATTATTTGTTAGAATGCCATAAAAAAGAAATTATATAAATCCAACATTTGGTGCCTTTGCAAAGGTAATTAATTTTATTCAGGTTGAGAACCTAATAATGTAATAATGAATGTTTTTACAAAAAATTCCATAGTACAGTTTAGAATTGAATTTGATTTGAGTTTGTTCCATTTGAATTCTACGTTAAATCGGAGGTTAAAAATTAATTCGGAACAACTGCTGTTTTGACCATTTTGGCATTATTTTGATAAATGTGATAACTATATTATTCCTTAATGAAGTACAGGTATTTTCTATAAGAAGAGTTTTTAACTAAGCTCAAAAAAAAGATGGTGATATGCCATGGGAGAATCCTAGCGGATTCTCAGGATTAACCTGTATAACAATTCTTGAAGAAACGAATATCAAGGCAGAGTTACGGTTTCGCGTTACTTTACGTACAGGAGGAAAATTCTTTATCTCATAGGTATCGCTGCTTAGCAGTAAATCGATGTGATAATTGCCACAGGAAAGGAGAGGGGTGACGTCGAACTGTTCGTGTAGCTTGTTCTTTTCGCGGTTTAAGAGAGTGAAAACTGGTCTGATAAGATTCTTTATACTCGTGAGGAGAGACCAATAAAGATTAAATAATCGAAGTTCAAATGTGAGGCTTGTCCTCACATTACTGCTATATTCAGATATTCTATTTTCCCTGCTCTCCTATTCAAGACTTATTTTTTTTTCTAAATATAAAGATTTATTGTAATATATACTTTTGCTTATGCTCAGATCTGTTCAATACTTCCATTGCTTCATTTCCTTCCACCAGAATACATAAATGAGAGGAACTTTGGCTAAAGTAAGAATATAGATTAAAAGAATAAGGATTGGCATCGTCAGTATTCTGAAGCAGCTCTTCAGATTGTACCTTTAGCGCAGCAGTTCTCTGAGCTGATGAGTTGTAATTTTTGCTGTTATATAATAGAAATTTAGTTCGTAGAATCACAGAGTCAGGTGCTAGGATTAAATTCAGTATGCGAATCATACCTAATCTGAATTGACGTGTTGTCGGTTAACACACCGTAAAGTAATTTTGCGTTAAATTTGTATTCACAGTAAATTTCAATTTATTATTGTTTTTCTTTCGTGTTCACTCAGCACTCGAAGTCTGACAAAGCGTTTTCTGTCAGTCTTGAAAATTAGATTAATCTCTGTTTTAAAAAAAGTGAGTTATCTTCCTTCATCTTTTACAATGGGCAAGAAATCTTTCTAGAGAATGCATTAATTATTATTAATTATTGCAAGAGAAATCAAAATAATTACAACTGAGGTTCTTAAAAATTACTAAGATTAATTATTATTTTAAAAGGAATAACGATTGCATTAATTTACGATTACCGAATAATACCGAAAATTTAAGAAGTTTTTAAATTTGTACAGAGGCACGTTTTATTTTGTTCATTTTAATAAACCTATATAATTTATGTGAAAATAAAATACTTAATATATGAAAATAAACTTTTGCTCGATTAACAAAAGAAATGCAACAGTCTAAATTAAGTGTTTCACTTTGTAGAGACATTAGGTTAATTAGAAGCAGGAGACATGAAAAATATGCAATTCCTTCGCCGGGAATCGAACCACGGACCTCTGAAATACCGGCTCAGTGTGCTGACCATTACACCACGAAGGCACGCTAAGAATGTGGGAGATATACCTTATATACTCCCATTTTTAAAGGGCGACTAGGGTTTTAGGGGACCTAGTCACCAAATCCTGGGTGTGGAGAGTCATCATCCACAACCCTTTTAGTTCGGGCGCCAGTGTAGAGACATCAGGTTTTTACGTAGCAAGAGACATGAAAAATATGTAATTCCTTCGCCGGGAATCGAACCACGGACCTCTGAAATACCGGCTCAGTGTGCTGACCATTACACCACGAAGGCACGCTAAGAATGTGGGAGATATACCTTATAACTTGAAGTACCATTTTCAAAATCCAGTATCTGAATAATTACATATGTTATCTGAATACCTCCTGATGCATTCAGCACGCAAATATAAGGTCTTACTGCCTACTAATGCAGTTCAACAGTAATCTAATTTAATAACGATAAGCTACTGTTTGAGAATTTGGCTCATTTCGTTCGTTCGATTAGCAGCATAAAATTCACATTCTTTATTCCTTTATTCATATCATTCGTTTGATAGTCGTCATTGTAACTTTACATTGTCAATTTGGTTATGTTAAATGAAACATAATAACTTTTGCAAAATTTATGGTATGCAGTTTTTTGTGAATTCAGTTCCTTATAAAGCTGTTTCCAGTATTACGCCGATGCTGTTAAAAAGCAAATGATATGCTATAACAGGCCCGGGGGGAGAGGAAATTCACACTGTGAAGAAATAAAATCGAGACCAAAATGGAAGAGAAAATAAACGCAAAAACAAACAGTAATTTGTTAAGCAATAGGCCAATTCAGTAAACTTATACTATTATCTATGACGAAAACTTTAATTTTACTGAAAATTATACCAAACTAAGACTCAAAATCAAAGGAGTATTGAAAATTGTGGATTTTATATATATGTAGAAAGAGAGAGAGAAGAAGAGGTACAGATATGTATAGATAGATAGATTAGATACATAAGATAGATAGCTAGATAGATAGATAAGCTAGATAGATAGATAAATAGATAGATAGATAGGTAGATAGATACAGATAGATATATAAACAGATACATATATATAGAGAGAGAAGGGAGAGATAAAAATAGGTATTACATATACACACACACACACACACACAAAGATATGTTACATGTTGTGATTTTGATTCACTTATACATGCACGCATACGATTACGCTCATTAACGTTTGGTTTAGTACTAATTGGATGCTTTTCATTGACATCATTCTGGAATGAAATTACAGCATAAACCCATAAATTGTCCACCCTTAGTATATGTTGGGGGTTTTTTCCATTAGGAAATATTTCATTAATATAACGCTAGTGGCTTTACAGCGGGTTTAATTCTGCTTTCACAAATCTTGTTATAATAAAACAATAAAACGTTTTTTCCAAAACTATTAAAGTAACAGCTACAATATTCATATACTCAGCCTACCTCGTTCTCAGGATAATTTTGCACATCATTAAGGCTACATGAAGGGGTCTTATGTCATCGCGTGAGCCAAACGGCTATTTTTTTTAATGTTAAAATTTTCAAATACTTCGAAATTAAATTAATGTATTCATTTTTAAAATGGAATGAAGTTATGAAGCATTTAGCGGATGTTTTAAAATTTAGCAAAATTCAAAATATCTGATGAATCAACTCTCTGAGAAGTTTTTAACTTTGAATATTTATTATAATATCAAAAAAATACCTTCCTTAGCTTAAATTACCATGATAAGAAAATTATCATTTACTCAACATAGGAGGGTAACTCAATATTTGATCCAGAAAATTAACAAAATATTCTCTAACTTAGGAAATCTGACTACATTTTAAATCTTAGTCCATGATGAACAATTTAAAGATTTTACAATTTTTTTCAATTCGATTAATTTTGCCTCAGAATAATAGAATACAAGATATCCCTTCCTAAGTTATTCTAGGTAATGAAACGTTCCAACAGATGTCATTTATAATTAAAAATGTAGTTGTTGAATTTTGTTGCAGCTTTATTAAAAATGAAGATGCAACAAAGCAACAAAAATATGAAAGCACGCAAACCTCATTTTTTTACTGCACGTGATACTGAAAAAAATCAAATTATTATTATTATTTTAAAAAATTTTTATTCATCAGCAGAGCTCATTTGTTACTCATTAATTTTCAGTACCTACAGCTTTACTTCATCATCAGTTTGAAAATAAAAATAAATTTAGAACTTTAGTTATCCATACTCCAGACACAAAATATTCCAGTAATTCGAATCAATTATTCTTCTTTCTAGGCCGATAAAATTAAGTCTGATTTCAAATTTTTTAAGACTTCCTAATATTTTCCTTGATTTAAATAATATAAAAAATAGCACGGAATAGAATATGTTTTAAGAAATTGTTGCTTACTTTCGATAAATGCATAGGCTATTGAATAGACTTCGAATATAAAACTCTCCTTACATTTTAGTGTAAATTTTAAGAAATAAAAATATACGGGGACAATTGATCATAGCATAGTCCTGATTTGGATTAATTTGATTCTAATTAAAGGTAAGCTATCTGATTAAATGGAATATTTTACTGTGGCATTGAAAGAAAAATTAGAAAAGCTAGCGTTTCTTATACTTTCTGTTCTTACTTTTAATGCAGCAAAAATTAAAAGAAGATTGCTACATCCTTAAGGCTTACGCTAATAAAAATGTATGTTGTTTCATTTCGGTTGAAACAGAAGTACGTCGCCCGTTTAATAAAATAATAAATGATTTCATTCTTTGGAAACTGCGAGAAAACTTTTCTTTTTAATTTTTTTTTTCTATTTTCAATTTCGAAAGTTTTTTTTTACATTTCCTTATAGAACCTTTGTTGAATTAAAATATGATTAGTCTTTGTTGGAAAACGTACTATAAACGAGAATTAAAAATTCCTCATTTGCATTATATTAAACACCTATTGGTATATAGAAGAGAAAAAGTAATAACTGAATTATCCAAATGAGCTGTATTCTCGATCTGTCCACATATCTAAATTTTCATTACTTTTTAAAGTTTCTAGTTTTAAGCAGTTCGATACAATTTCACTGAACCTGAAACAAGCAGACTTCTTTTTGTTTTAGAGTTTATCCGAAGATGAACTTTCTGACCTTTTCGTATCAATTACTCCTATATTTTTAATATAGTTAACAACGATATCTTCATTAGTTTTGTTTAATTCTGTATCTAAGACTGCTTCGAACATATTTTCTGAAAATAAAGTTCTTGTACCGTCTTAGTTTCAATGTTTTTATTCAAGGCTACGAATGCTACTTCTTTGAAACAAAATTGAAGTTTCAATTGCATAATTCGTACCACATCCAGGATGTTTTTAGGGGTGAGAATTGATTTAAACACTGAAGGCCTATGTAAAACTCCTTACATTATTCCCTTCTACACATACCAATATATATCACTGCAATGAATTATTACATATAAAGTATTAATGGAAGCCAGAAATAATTTAATATTTTTTCATTGGAAGGTATTTAACTAAAAAATTACTGTTCACAATTTTGTACGTTTCACTCTAATGATTTCAGCTCACTAAAGTAATTGTATAAATGCAAGCTTATACATTTTTCGGGCTACCAGTGGCTGAGCGGTAAAATCATTGAACACCGATAATTCGGTTTGGGATTTCAATTCCGGCGAACGGGCTGCAGGGATGGGCGCTTTAGCAGTTTCCCCGTGTGTAACGTACATATGAGCCTGTTTCCCTTAGAAAGTCCTCTAAGAAGACATGTCTTCCCTTAGGCAGATAGCCCTCGAGTGCTTTGCAGTAATCAAACAAACCAAACAATTATACATTTTACGTCCTGAGTTTTCTGGAAGAAGCTGGGAGAAAATGAAGATTATAAGGGATTTTGTTTTATATGTGTCTTTGGGATTTGTTTCATTTGTCTGACAAAAATGTCGTTGGCGTGGGCCTTGAGCACTTCATAGGCGTCAGTTCTAGTATTAGTATCTCTATATCTAAGTACTAACTAAAAGTATAAATATCTCTGTATCTAGTACCTAGTAGTAATATAATTTTATCTACTGTCTTTGTCTAGTATCGTACTGAGTACTTAAGTCTACTTCAGAAAGGACAAAGACAGGCGGTAAAAACCATTTCTTACAAAACGTAACTCGAAAATGAATTAATCAAAACTTATAGCAGAGTCAATTATTTCTGTGGGCTCAAAAATTCGATTACTAAGTTCAGTTTGATCTGATAATGGGAGCTGCAGAAACAGATTAAATTGTTCTATAAATGAGCTTCTACACTTCTGTGATTTGAGGAGGAAATCGATCAGAAAAGCAGAATGCAATGCTATTTCGTCACCTGAGAAATTTTTCTTTGATGTTATATAGAAACTTACTTAGAGATTTTTAGTCGAAAAGAGGAAAATGAACGATTGATGAAAGATTATGGATAAAGGTTAGATTGGCTTGTTTAAATATGGAAAACCATACGAAGACTACCTTCATGAAATGCCTTCATGGAGGAACTAAAAATAAGAATCAAGACAGATAAAAAGCCCTAGAATTACTTAGCACAAACTATTGATTTAGCATAGACTTAACAAGACTAAGTTTAGTATTCGAGGTCATTAATTTATTTATTTGTTTATTTGATTACAGCATGTGAGATCTATCTGTTTTAGAGATTCGATGGTTTTGTGTAGGACTTGCCAGTGGAAAACTGACTCTTATTCACGTCATACACAATGAAAACCTTGAAAACCAACCATGCAGCCACCCAGCCTGGGATCGAATTTAAGTCGATCACTCAGTGTTCAACGTTCTTAGTCACTCGACCACTGGTGAGGCCCGTTACAAAACATATTGCGGGTATCACAAAAGTGCTGCTTTTTCTGGTACGTTCTTCAGTTTAATCTAAAATCTCCGAACCAGAAATTTAGTTTATCCTAAGATGTAATTTTAGTCTCAGTGCTAAAATAATAATATTTTAATGTCAGTGGTACTAAATCTTTTAAGTAACCACCTAATGGTAAGAAATATATGCCGAGCATGATTTCACTGATGGGTGCGAAAGTAAGTTCTTTAAATCGTACCTTTCAGAAACTGCAAACGAATCGCCGAAATTTGCTCTTTAGCTGAAGGTGCGTGAACAAAGTTGCGTTCAAAAGTACTCCAAAGGTTTTCATCGGTATCAACTTTACAGGAAACTTCACTATTGCAGCTAAAACAGAAATGGTATATTTGACAATTATATAGAAATTCGTAGAGAAAACGTCATAATACTTCAAACTTAGGCAATGTCTCCTGTAATACTGGCCCCCACACAAGATTCTCTGTAGCCGCCAGCACGTTCATAGTCTATACAGATAAAAATGAAGAACATTTATAACCAGGCAAGCTAGATTGTATGAGACAACAGTAGAGGAACTCATCGCTATCATCACGAAAGCACTAGTGGATGATGAAGAAACTAAAGTTATAGCCTCAGAGGGAGCAGCATAAATATCAAGTAGATGGTCCATATTATTTCGAAGAGGATTATTAGTCTCAATGGGTTTCACTTCATTTACGAAATGAGATTTTGTATAGAGAAAAGTGAAAGGCAAAAGTAACATTTGTATATAGCAATTTTTCGTTCTGGCATTTAATGGAGAACTTCTAAAAGAACTTCAGGGCAGATCAGTGAGAAAATAACTCGAATGAAGAAACACTGTCAAGAGAAAATGGAATCAAATCTTTATTGATTCTTACTTGAAAAATATGCACTGAAAATAATATCAGAAAAATTAGAGATCATTTTGTTGTGTCTCAGAAAAATTAACTTGACCCATTCATATGCCGACTCCATTTATGAGTGTGAATTCCAGCAGAGGGTTAGTCGATTCTAAAAATGCAAAATTTCAAACTTACATATTTTTATCCAATAAAATATCAAAGACTATTTTTCATTTAGGTTGCAGTGAATGTAGACAAGAGCGCTTCCTGATAAATATTATCATTTCTTACTGTATAATATTAAATTCATTCGATTATGAGAAGAGTAAAGTAGATAACTTTAGATCTTTCCAACATCATGCAATGATCACTAACCTACATTGCTAATACCAACTATCAATTCTGAATCGAGCCAAACATATGACGTTTGTCATTAATAACGTCTTGAAATATTGCAGAAATATACGCAGGAAACCAAAACAAATTAAGCGTCAATTAAGTGAGCAGTAATTTGTTTCAAGACTAAAACAATTTTCTACCAATTTCGAGTGATAAAGAAAAAGTTAAAATAAATACGCATTCAGAAGCTTAGTTGGAGATGATCATAGCTGAGATCCTAGTTTCTATTAGAACTTGCCCTACAGAACTTCTTCGAAGTAATGTTAAGCGGTACTCTAAAACAGCGTTACTCAACTTGTAGTAAGCGTACCCTCAGGGATACGCGAAACTGTTTCAGGGGGTAAGTGGAAAAAATGACGTAATAGTGAACATTGATAGATTGGTTGGACATAAGAGAAAAGGCAAAAATCTATTGAAAAACAACGAGTATTTCCAATCTAAGTTATATTTCATCATGAAAAATCAAAAGAATTAAATTGAACCTGAAATAATTTTAATTTAGAAAGATATGAATGTCTCCAGAACCAGCAACTGTCGACAGAGATAGATCCACCGCCCGACACCTGACAATAATAGGTAAATTTCAATAACCGTTACGCAAAGACGGCAGGGAATTCGACATTGTTTTACGCAATAAAGTTTTATTTCTGTGAGAAATGCGGTTAACCCCAGTGTTAATCGTCGGGTTGGTTATAATGTTTTTAATTCTTCGTTTCAGTGTTGCCAACCATATTATAAATATAGTATGTGCACGATAATTAATCCTTCATGTACCAAAAATTTCCGAATGATATAGTACGAACATTACACTATAATTGTATCTTATTAGTATGAAAACTCAGACTATTTGAAAATTATAATAACATACAGCCTACTCTAAAATATTACTATCAAATTACAATATCAGGAACTACTCCTTCCGCCATCTAGCAATCAATAATCTAAGTGATGTACAATAGATCTCCCTCTACGTTAGTAAGGGGATTCACAGAGCTATTATATCTAAGGAAAGGATAAGGAGATTCACTAGAATTGTAAGCATTTTAAGTGTAAATAAACCAAAAGTTCATTACGTAGGCCTCATTTCTTAATAACTGAGAGTTATTTTTAAACACGCTTGCACGATTTTATATATGCAAATATAAATTTCCCAGAGCACTTAATAGCTTGCAAAATTTATATGTTTTTACTATTTAATCAAAAACATGCATTTGAAAAGGTCATCAGCCAAATCATAGTACGATATATGTACTTTTCATGAACAAATATCTATGCAAAAATCCTAGAAAGTAAGTCTACAATCATTCGATACAGGATCATGTTTCATGAAAAATAGTTCTGACAGGACATAACTTTTAGATTATGCAAATAAAGTAAACAAATTTATTAGTTCAGTTTTTTCTGTTATTGTACCACAGAATGTCCACTTGTATTATATTATTCTAGAATGTGCTATAATTAATTTAGCTCTCGTACCATAACAGGTTTCAATAACGCTAGCAGCACTGCTTTGTCTCTTCCCTAATGTTATCATCATAATTAGTCCAAAAGGGCTATTCGTCTCAAAAGGTGATTTTGCGTTGTTTCACTTTAATGTTGTTTCACTTTTAATTTCAATCTGCCACCATTCGAAAAAACGTAAGATATTATTCTTTAATATCTGATCTGTCCGTTATGAATTAATAAACTAAACTATTTAGAACCAATAGATGCAATTAAGAATATTATTTTTTCACTTTTTTTCTATTTGATTGAAATAAAAATGTATTTATTTCATGACATATTCAATTAAGAACATTAAATATTTTAGATGTATAACGTTCACCTTAGTCCAAATGCATATTCATGTAGATAATATTCTTAAACTGTGTAAACTTTCGAAATTAAACCAGGAAATTTTGTGTCTTCACAACAGTGCAATAACTATATTTCAAGTTGCCGACAAAATAGAATCTTACGTTGTTAGAATTTCGAAAGCTATGTATTGAGTGACCTGAAGTTTTTCAAACATTGCATTATTTTCTCTCTGAAACGGATCTTCACTTACTTCAAGCAGTTAAGAAACGAATTATACAACATCTGAATAAACTTAAGACAAGTTTTCGGAAAATATTTTCCCAAACGTGGAATAGATGACCACTGAATTGTATTCCCTTTCAATGAAAATTATTTGTAGTGTTCATATTCATCAGTGCGAATAAACGTTAAGTTAATTGAAATGAATTGGATTCTTCACTTGAAGATAGAATTTGAAAAGAAATGTCTCATCTCATTTTAGACTGACTGGAAAGAATATCCTGAACTATTCAACGAGGCAATTACTATTCTGCTACCGTTCACAAGCACCTTACTAGCGGAGGAGCTTTCTCGTTTTAGAACTTTCTTAAAAAACTAAGTATAGGAACATATTTTTCAGCATAACTGCGGAACTGCTTTT
>KK113534.1:42769-71531 GCA_000611955.2 Stegodyphus mimosarum | reverse complement strand
ATATTTATATAAACGGCTAGTTTTTAGACATCTGGTAAAACTATTATTTTGAAGTTGCGCCATGGCATTTGAGGCTGTGAGTGTCATTAGAGGCATTTGAGGCTATCATATTAATTTAGAGCCACCTCTAATGCTTCCCTTATACGAAGCAATTTTACAAAGCGACAAACAATAATGAAATCAAAATTGTTCAGTTTCTTCTATACAAGTATTTAATACAATAAATCTCTATGTACTGTTACGAATGTTGTATTTAGATAGGTAATTTTGATGAAATTGTAAGTAAAATATTTGTATTTCTTTTGTATAATGTGACATGAAAAATCTTAAGAGGCGAGTTATGCCGGAAAATTAAGAATACAGGACCAAGTCCATTTGATGTTGAATAAATGGGTATCTCGGTAATTTGGAGAGATATCGCCAAGCTGGCCAACTGTTTCGGAGACTAATTTTTGTCGCCAAATTTGACAAAAAATACCAAAAGTCGCCAGACTAGGCTACCATTTAGCGATATTTGTTTGGGTTCCTGTATCACCGTAATGGGTATTGTAATTGGATAAATGCAATTGATCACTGCATTAGTACTGCACTGTAATTCGACCCTCATGCTGCCTTTCAGTCATTTCAAGAAGAAGCAAAAAGTACACTAGGCGGACGGTTGAAACTATATAAGGACGGAGAGAGTTATTGCTCAGTTATTGCTGTTATGTGTTAGCTCGGCGTGAGTTCGGAGTACTGAGATATCTCTGGGTGTGTAATGGCAAACCACACATTGAGTTGATCAGTGTTAACGAATTTGGTTTACTGCGCATGCTCAATAGTGTAACGTTGGCGGGGAAGAAAATGCTGGCAAATAAAAATAAACAACCCTACACAAGCCTCTTCGTCATGTAGGCCTTAGCGACTCTTTACGATTGCAATACTATGGACACTTTTTGTGCTTATTGCACTTGCTTCTGTTTCATTTCATTTTGCTTTATTTTGTTCATAAACACTACATTAAGTATCAGTTATTTGTAATAATTTCTTTGGCTTTAATTCAGTAATTTAAACTAGATATATTCCTTAAGTTGCTAAAGTATTTATGAATGGAACGCACGGTAAATAATCAATTGCTTTTATTCCTCAGAAGTACAATCAATAAGCATTCAGCTCAAGTACAATCAATAAACATTCAGCTCAAGTACAATCAATAAACATTCAGCTCAAGTACAATCAATAAAGAACATCATGTAATGTTTCCTGTTTTGTAATGCTTCTTAAACGAAAATTTGGGGAGTTTACAATCGATATTTACACTCTAAGTCATGAAGCGACGTACAACCTAACAAGTTTTAAACCCCCGAACTGTTTACGTCCAGATAACAGAATATCAACCATATACCATATTTATCTTCTTTTAAAATTGCGCCAAATTCTCTTCCGGACATGCGCAGTGTGCGTAATTCGTTTAACATTGTTCAACTAAACGTGCGGTCTGCCATTACGCTCTCCTCTCCGAGTAGCTTTCTCCTTAGCTACGCTTTGCATTGTATTATTGTGCTGTGTTTAATTTTCATGGTGTTTTGAAATGTAACTACTAATTGTGCTCTATAATTCGGTGAAGAACTGTACACTGCTAAAAAAAAAAAAAAAAAAAAAAAAAAAAAAAAGACAGTTCTATATTTTCCGTTCTACTGGGCCGATTGATGAAATTCAAATTCCGTTTTCCATGTCTCGAAAGCGCGACTTAGGATATATATTAGATTTGCATATAGCTTTGTTCTAGTATAGGTATTTTGACACAAAATCGGACTTTTTCTGAAATAACATACAAATTTTTTTTCATGCTTCGATACGACTCAAATTATGCCTAAATATTAAATTTTGTAAACTTTGGTGCGAAATTTACGGAGAAATTCAAAAATTTAACTTGGCGAATTTTTTTCAGTTTGCGCCAAGAATAATTCGTTTGGCAAACTTCTTAATGCATGGCAACCTTTTTTCCTATCCCTTCCATCCTGCAGGACGGGAAAAAAAGTCATATAGTTCTTACCTTTTTACACCGTGGATGAGCGGGAAAAAATCCCATTGTTCTTAATTTTAAATAATTTTAACAAAGTGCGTAAACCACATTTTCGTTATTATAGCTTTCAGCAAATATGCAAATTTCAAAACGCGCCAATTCACGTATATCTTCGGAAATTTTGAATAAAAAGCTCTAATTTTTTGCAGCTATGCTTAGAAACACACCTACTTTAAGATGATTGTAAAAATGTTATAGGTTGTAATTCAAACTTTTTCTCGAAAAATTCATAAAAATTATTTAAAAATACAAATTTAAAAAATAAATCATAAGAAATTGGTAAATTTTATTTGGAATGAAGCTAAATTTTGAACTGTGCAGGAAGGAATCAAATACGTTTCATAAAAAAAGAGAGATTAATAAATGCATACCAAATTCATTTAACATTGAGGAGCTAAAAATTTGTGAGCCAATTATTTAAAAACTACTCGCGCCATTTTTACAAAATTTCGTAGTTTGGCATAATTTGCATTGTAAATTCGAAATATGGAAAAAACGTGGCATGTCTTTTCAGAAGAAGTCCGATTTTGTGTCAAAATACCTACATTAGAATAATGCAATAAATGCATACCAAATTCATTTAACATTGAGGAGCTAAAAATTTGTGAGCCAATTATTTAAAAACTACTCGCGCCATTTTTACAAAATTTCGTAGTTTGGCATAATTTGCATTGTAAATTCGAAATATGGAAAAAACGTGGCATGTCTTTTCAGAAGAAGTCCGATTTTGTGTCAAAATACCTACATTAGAATAATGCTATATATAAATCTAATGCATATCGTAAGTCGCGCTTTCGAGACATGAAAAACGCAATTTGAATTTCGGTAATCGGCTCAGTAGAACGGAAGATATAGAACTGTCCTTCCGTTTTTTTTTTTTTTTTTTTTTTTTTTTTTTGCAGTGTACCTGCGTTTTTGAGGAAAGTTACATATCTTTGAAAAACAAATTTAAACAATAACTTGATAAAATAAATTTTATTGACCTATCGTCGGACGTATGTGCATTCAATCTGCTACGAACCTGTACTCATGCAACAATATACGTATATATACATATATTTATGAGATAAAAAGAATAATATATAACTACCAAAACTGGCAATCTAAATATCTAAATGTCTAATAGGTTAGCACACATTAAAAAACATATGCGGCAAAAATTTGTAAATCGAACATGAAACAGAAGTAAATAAATGTAAAAAAATAAATAAAAAAGTAATAAAATAAACAAGAGCTGATAATTCCTTTGTCTTTGTTAAGGAGCCGATGAAAGATTCATCAACTTTTAAATTATATCTCAATGAACTGCAAAAGAAAAATAATCCAATGAGATTATCACTTTTTAACTCAATAGGAAATTAATAAAATGGAAATATATTCTCAAGAACATTAAACACAGATTTTTTTAAAAAATTAAGAGTATTTAAAGAAATTTTAATAAAGTATTCATTAAGAAATAACCTCTTCAGGAAATATGTAATTAAAGTTTCTCAAATATTATAATTTAAGAACTGAGTTTACTTGGACAAAGACATATTTTCTCTTTACATATATATATATATAAGTATTATATCACCAAATCTAAGTTTGAATTTTTGCCTTAATTTAATTTTCACATCCTAGCGAGCTTCCTTTCTGTATAAATAGTTGATTTCCTAAAATTTTAAACAAATGGTTTATGACTGGTACAGTTAATGTCATGGTTTGTGGGTTGTTCAAAACTAAGAAGTCTCTGAATTTTTAAAATTAAATAAAAAGGCAACCTTTAATTGATGCAGATTTTAAGTAACATTTAAAATTTATCATCATTTCCTCGCAAAATCTATTGCCTTAGGTTGTTATATAGAAAAAACATTATTAACGGTATTTATTAGCTACGAAAGAAATTTTACAGCAATGAACAAAATTGAGATTTTGGGCGGCCGGGGCGTAAGATAAGCTACGAAATGCAATGAAAATGCTGTTTTTATTGGTCATCCGATCAATACAGCTCTGATACTTGTTCAACAATTTATATGTCTACGAAAGCTGATATATTTGGGAGGAAATGGAGTTCTTAGCAGGGATCCTTTACCCACTCTTGGACACAGAAGCAAAGAGATTCAAGAGCAATATTTTCCCATATATCCGCCGTAAACAATGAGCGATGAAATCAATCAGGAATTGGTTGCCTTAGCGTACTGGGTCTTCATTGAGAGGAAGGAAAACGAGAGAAATCGATTTCGGGAGAAGTCACAACGAAGTACTAAAACTCCGTAGTTTCAATACAGCAAATCTCTGCCAGCGGCATGAAGTCTAATTATACGCTGGTATCTATTTTCCAGTTGTGATTGGATGGAATTTCGGAATTTCCTAATAATAGCTGAAATTTCTGATAGTCAGACAGTTGAACTACAATTACTTTCCCATCTATAAGTAAGGTATAACAAGTTAAATATTGTTGCGTGCGTAATAGATCGAATGCACAAGTCTGATGAAAAGTTAATAAAATTTATTCTTATCACAAGAAATAAAATAAAATGGTGAAATTTGTCCTCACAGATATTCGTACAATATCACAATATCACACAGTAGTTATATTTTAAACTACTAAAACGTTAAATAGTTCCAAAGCGCAGAGAAAGCTATTCCAACCTCATCGTGAATTCGTTACAATGAATAACAAAAACTAAGTAAACAAATGAACTGAGATTTTTTCTCCGGCTTTTATAAGCTTCTTAATCAGTCACGAGAAGCTTCTGTTAATTTCTCAAGGTTTCCGGAAAGCAAAAGAGTAGAATTACAGTTACACCTAACACACATATGCATTATCGCAATTTAAATATAAATTACAAGATATCTATTTATTAAATGCGCGTGCTCCTAAATTTTTACGTTTTCGGCCTAGCTTTCTCTTAAAACTCGTCACGCGCTGCATCACACGGGAAAATAAAACAATTTTAATTACAATTCTACCAAAAATAGCTAACTAAATACAAAATCAGTAACAATAACATTTCAGATCTAGATATTAAATATTCGAAATTCTGGATTAATATCCTAGCTAGAGCAGAGTAACGTTTACTCATCACTAATCACGAAAACTCAGTATTCAATTTAAACTAAGTGGTGTAGGGTCTTTTAAAATTTTTTCGGTTAGAAAATTGAAGCAAATCCACAGTTCCCTGGCCGGGATTCGAACTCCGGAACTCTCAAATACGCGTTGAGCGTGCTTCCAGTTACACCACGAAGACATGCGGAAAAGCGTAATAAATATTTTTTATTATGCCCTTTTCTAACGGCGATTCTTGTTTAGGGGACACAGTCGTCAATTCTAGCAATGGCGATTTATGATACACCACCTTTTAGCTCAGCTCCACTTGTAGAGTCTTTTAGAATTTTTTTTAAGTCAGGTAATCTAAGAAACCCGCAATGTCCTCGCCGGGATTAGAAATTTGGATGCGCTGAGCGTGCTCGAATACGCGCCAAATTTGCTACCATTACAGCACGAAAACTCGCTGGAAGGAGAAAAAATACCTTATACTGAAAGATTCTTCTTTAGCATCTGTATCTTACATAAACACTAAAAATATTCAAGGTTATTTTTTTTTTCCTTTTCTTATTTTCAGTATTTAATGAGCTTAAATTATAGGAGAACGTAAAGCAAAACTGCAGTTATTCTGGATAAACGAGACACTGCTTGTATGAATAAATTGGGAAATCGCAAACTTGGTATACTTTCGTACACTACCATGCAATAAATTACAAAAAGATTAATAATCTAAATAATATAGGTAATGTATCTAACATTTTAATAATTTCTAAATCGATTATTTAAACCACCAAGTCTGAAAATGTCGCTAAGTAAGAGATTAGGTCGATAAACAGCTTGTTTCCGAATTAAGTCAACCGTCTAAGGTAACACAAAAAAGTGACTTGAATTTGGCGTAAATTTTGAATAACTTATAAAATAATGATTCTTTTGAATAATGATTTTGAGGGGGACAAAACACAGGTCCCTCGTCTTCAGAAGCAAAAGCATATCCACGGAATTCCCTCCATGCTTTTGGTGAAAAGTTGCCTCAAAACAGTTAAGTCAAAATGAGACTGCTTTTTAGCGTAATCTTAAACTTTTTTTCTACTTTTTTTCTTTTTTTTAATGAGATGAATTCCGAGTATTAAGATTAGATGTTAACATCGGTAAAATAATTTCTGGAAAATTTATGAACAATTGGTACATGAATTTTTGGCTATTGTAAATAATTCATAAAAACATTTTTGCATTTACATAATTATAATTCTGTAAAAGTGCTTATTTATATGTTTCGAGTTATATACACACTTTAGCAAAAAAAATCGAAGCACCAAGAAGGACTTTCGCGATCGTGACGAAATTTAGTATGAAGCATCTTGATCAAGCATGCAAATGATCAAAGTTCCAAGGCAAATGAACATTAATCGCGATTATAGCGTGCATCTCTATTGCGCAATACGCAAAGTATAAAACCAGGAACAGAGGCAGAAAATTTATCTTTTTTTATTGCTGCCATTGTAATTCCGTAAAGAAGCAACTAAAGATGCCATTACGACGATATCGAAGACCTTACAGACAACTAAACGATTTCGAATGTGGTCGATACTGTTGTTGCAAAGATATTGGCAGCAATGGTTGCTACAAGGAAATTGCCGACGAAATGAAGGCTCTGGAAGGCCAAGGAGCACAAATGCGAGGCAAGATAGGATGATTGTTCGCCAGCCCGAACCGCCCCAACGGTGTCATTGTCGACTATTTAATGCATTGCAGCCACGTCTATACCTCCAGTGGAACCGTTCACCATCTCACGGCGCTTGTCTGAGGCGGGGTTACGCTCACAGAGGCCTTGTACCCTTTGAATAACGGTACCTTTTAAAGTTGGAATTTCGATAAAAAAAATTGGTAGGCAGTCTACGCAGGCCCAGATGAGTACACGGGTAAAATTTTATAAACATAGCACTTACCGTTTTAATTCTGTGGGTGTGCCCAGAGCGGGCATACTAATTGAATAGAGCTTCGGAAAGAGCGCTGAAGCGGGCATGGCTGAGAAGCCCGTAATAGAGTAAAAGATGATTGAAAACGATTACAAAACACTAGATTCTGATAATCGTAGCAGATTTGGCATTACCCAGGGTGCAACACGGGGAGGCCTGCTACTCTACACCCAAAAAATAAAAATAAAAAAGAAAAGAAAAAACTCTTCTTGGTTATATAATGACATGCGTAAAAATGAAAAAAAAGTAACTTGGCTATATGAAATTTACATTATTTATATTTGATAGTTATACTTTCGTCTATTTTTTTTTTCGTGATGGTACTTTTCGAAGCAAGTGACACCACCATTAAAAAGCACAGCCCAACATTGCATGTTTTGCACACGTACTGGGATCTGTGGGGCTCCTGTTTAGTGCTACAGTACGCACACATTCTTCTCACACCCTTCACTGGTACTTCATTTCTTCAGAAACTTGTTTCCTGTAACAGAGTGCTCATCTTGAGGGCTTGAATAAAGTTTTCTCTTCGGCATAGGTGTTCCAGATTTTCCCATCTCTAGGAGAGAGTACAGAAGTGTTAGCTATCTGACGGCAATTCATTTAGCATTTTCAGCGCTTCAGAAATGATCAGGAATCTCTAACCCATTTTCAAAATAATTAAAAATCTGAAAAAATAAACCAATATTATACCTACAATTAAGAAAATGTAATCTATGAAATAAAATTAAATAAACATCTATAACTCAAAACTATCAAATCGTAGCGAAGAAAACTTCTTTCAACAAAAGCGGAAGAAAAAAAGCACTACTCTAGTGAAAATCAAAGAGCTAACTGATAAAATTACCCCTGACCTTCAGAAAAATACTCCAACAATTTCTTAGCCCTCCAGAAACAAACAAAAAAAGAAAAAGAAAAACTGGAAATTAAACACAGATGTGCCCTTATCCTTCTGTACTTAATGAGCTCACTATGAAGAAAATACTGTGGGGAAACAAACATACAGTTCTATGTCTAGCCAAAGCGGCGCAGTGTGCCCATTCCGGGCTCACCAGCTGTTTGTCATTAGATATTAGGAAAGATATGAAGGTAAAAATTTAAAACTAATATAGGAAAAAGAGGTCAGCATACAGCCTTGAAAATAACAGAGAAATTTCTTTTCAAACAATTCATTTTATATCTTTAAAAAAATCTTAACGATTTCTTTGAAAAATGTGGGTCTTAAAAAACTAAACATGGCTGAAATGTATGGACAGATTTTTTTTTGTGATGCCATCTAGTAATAAGAAGGAAAGTCAAAAGAAACCGATAGTAATATATAAAACCTTTTTCATTCAATTTTTCTGTAATATAAAATTTGAAAGCTTTCAAATTTTTTTTAATTTATTTACTTGTATTTAAGTTTTTTATTTTATTTTTCCCCTTTCACGAAATAAGTAGGTACAGGGTTTGATTAGATAGGGCTTTTCAATTAGTAAATGCCAACATATCTCTACAATTTGCAACATTGCGATTTTTGTTGACAAGTCTTTGAGGAGTAATGATTTAAATCATTTTCTATAAATGTTGAAAAAAGTTTCAATAAAAATAAAAGCCAACATTTTGATATGCTTCCATTTGAACATAGACCCTCATTCAAAGAAATTTTCATTTTTGCTGAAGGAATGATTTAAAACCTCGGATCTACACATACATACGCAAAATTAACAAGCAGGTGTTTCAAAACATACTGACTTGGAACACTTTTTAATTTTATTCAGGTTTGAAAGCTTTGGTAAACAAATGAAATTTCATCTGTAAGTCAAAAGCTCTTCATTTCGGTTAATAATATTCCTTTCTTGGGTGAAACAATGTTCGTAATTACATTTGTGACTGAACCCAGGAAAATATTTATTTGGTATATTTCTCTAAATTCTTTTCGCAAAGTTGTGGAATTTTTGTATTTTAACTAAATACAAGGATATAAAATTTCGCCCTGTAAAACAGTATAAAATGTCAGATTGTCTTTTGACTGAAATCCTCCACCGACAGTGTTGAAACAATTTTCTTAAAATATTCTGCTTTCCTTAAAAAAATTCTATTTTAGGAATCGAGCTGCAAAGTTCGACATGTAATGAATAAAATCTCAGTGCAACTGTCTTCGGAAATATCCTGCACTTAAATAAATACAGGTAAACACAAATATAATAATTTTAAATACTTACTAAATACCTTTACAGCTCATAATTAAAGATTTTACTAAAAAACAATGCAGCATTCTCTGTTCTAGAAATTATATTTTTCACCACAATATGAAATATAAATTATGTTCGCAAGCACATATTTTTATCTTTTTAGGTACTTTTTCAAGTGAAAAGCAGTTCAGTTTTGTAAGTACTACATGCACAGCAAAATGGTCCCAAGGGTTCGAGTCAGATGAATGAGCGCTTAGCATTAAAACTAAATTTCAGAAACTAAATAGTGTAATATTTGTCGCACTTGCTTCATCAGTGATTGAAAAATTGGAAAATATTTCGTGGATCTTACGTCGATAAAAAGTTTTCCCGCAATGAATTTAACTGTTCTCTGATAAGACATTAGCAACCGATAAAGCATGCTACTGAACCAATTTGGTTCGAAAATATTAATTTATATCTCGTTGAGATGTAAATTATATCTTATTGAGGTCCCACTGAAATTCATACTTGACAAATAAGTAAATCAAAAGGCAATTTTAAATGACAAAATTACGGATATTCATTACATATTATAAAGGACAGATTAAATATTTAGAACCAATGAAACCAAGTAGAAAAAAATCGGAAGGTTGAATAAGTATATAACAACAAAACAGATAATCCTGAATTATCAAAAACAACATTTGATTTTGAATTCTATAATTCTATAACTCCAGTTCCTTTGACACCTATTTCTGTTATCAATGAAGGAAGAAAATTCTTCTACATAAAGATGAAGACTGAAATATTCCTTAAGAAGGAACTCTGATTAAAAAAAAAGAAAGCTTTAAATCAACACTTCAACGAAAAACATATAAGCGTATTTTAAGCATATTAAAACACTACATGATTTTCTTATAAATACGGGATCAATAAGTGTAGAGTTTTGAGAGAAAGTTTTCAGCAGTTGACCTATTTTTTAGAAATATTAGACATAAATTGAGACCAGAATTTGGACAAATTATATTTTTTGTATCAAAACTGTTCACAAATAATGACAGGTATAAATTAAGATCTTTCTCAATATTTTCGTAGTAAAAATCTATATGTGCAAATGTCTATGAATGAAGTTTGCATATATTACCAAGCTTACTGTATTTAATTTTAAATTTTATGCTCAAAACAATCTTCATATTTTAACACTTCGTAATATCTGACAAGTTTTGAAGAAAACGTGTCTATTATTAATTAGCATTAATATTGTTGTGTGCGTACGGGTTCGTAATGGATTGAATGCACAAGTCGATAAAAAGTTAATAAAATTTATTCCTTTCACAAGAAATAAAACAAAATGCTGAAATATTTCCTCACAGATGTTCGTACAATATCACAATGTCTCAAACGTAAAACAGAACTCAATTCAAAACAGAGAAAGTTAATCCAATCTCACAGCGAATTCGCTACAATCAATAACAGAGCAAAGTAAACATACAGTTCGCTTAAAACAACAGCAACTCAGCTGAGATGTTTTAATTCGGCTTTTATAAGCTTTTTTTATTCACGAGAATATTCTGGTAAAATCTATTTTCTCAATTTTTCTGGATGGCAATAGCAATTACGAGACATTTATTTAATAACTATTAAATGCACGCGCTCTTGTATTTTTACTTTTCTGACGTAGCTTTCTCTTCAAATTCGTCACTCGCTGCGTTACACGGGAAAATAAAACAATTTTAATTACAATTCTAAATAAATATCTAAATAAATACAAAATCCGTAACAATATTATTAGTATGTTCTTATATTTTCAACAATTTTGGAAGAAGAAAATGTTTTGGGAAATTATTAGTAAACCAGTTTTAACTGGCAGTTTTACCGTATTAACGGTAATTGAAAATATCAGTAAATTTACAATTCTTAGACTCTAGGAATCAGAGAGAATAAAAGATTTCTGTCACTGAAGCATTCCCTTCGTTTCACGTCTGAATACTTCTATGATATTCTCCCTCTGTAACATAATTATGTCAGCTTGCGTTAAATCCTTCGTGAACTAAGACAGATATTTTCTGCCTTATCTAATCAATTACCTGCCCTTAACCTAAAATGTCAAATATTATTAAAGTCATAATAAATAATTTACAGACTCGTTTTATCTTAAAAGTTGGAGTAGATTTAAAACAAAATTAATCATGGTATAATAGCACACTTTTTTCTTAAATTTTTTAGTCGTTTCTTGAGAATCAGATAAATTGTATATAAGTGTTTTTACTAAACTGCACTCTAAGATAGAATTCATTATAACTCTTAACCTAAGTTGACAGAACATAGACGATTTTGCTTTTACCAAAAATAAGAAGCAAATAATTAAAATGTAATTATAAATTCAGCTAGGGTTCCCCATGCGTGTTTTTCCATAGTCGATGAAACAAACAAGCAAAATGCGGGAAGAATAAAACTTTTACTCAGAAAATTCAAAATAATTTTATCAGTATAGAAGAAAACTGGAAAGGTAGAAAATGGTGAATTGTGTGCAATTCTGTGGGATGACATTGCACATGAACAAGGAAGAAAATGTCAAAAATTGTGTAAAAAGGTAAATTAAATCCTATTTTCCCGTTGCTATTCGACAGAGCAAAAGCTTTTGTTTTCTGTATCTTTTGGTTTCTATTTCTAATTCTTTTTCTATGATGTACATTAGCTTTCTACTTCAAAACCTTAACTAGCAAATAATTAAACTTTTATAGCTTGTCTTTATCTGCGAACAAAATAAGCCAGAAGTTATTATTAACTACTGAAAGTGCATAATACGAATGCTGATAATATTTTTGGAACAATCGGCATCATTAATGTCGACTGACAATGCTTTCAAATTTGCTCATCATCTGAAATAAATCTACATAAATGAAATGCGTGGACAAAAAGTTATTTATGTTGGTGTAAAGCGGTTAGGAAAACAACTCGTTTTTGTTAAGCATTCGTGAACATATTTTGAAATAAGTAATATATTCTTATTTATGTAATCTAATTTATAATAATGGCATCAATATTTACAAAATAAATGGAATTCACGAAATTTGAATGACTAATTTACGAAAGAACACGGGGAATCGCAATAACAGTTGTTCCATCCTAAGAATTTCCCACACAAATCAGTACAATTTTATGGGTTCCCATAGAATTCTATGGGTTTCTACTGATTTTGCTAGTTTTTATTGGGTTTTTTATTGATATCAAAATGCTTCCTAAAAATCAGTAAATCTCTCTACTGGTACCCATGGAATTCTACTGGTTTCTACCGACTTTTATTGGTTTCTGTTGATCTATGTGGAATTTTCTTACTGGTTATCAGTTGATACTCAATACAACCAATATCCATGTCAATAGAGCTGTATACTGCTTTTTATTGGTTTATATTGAATTTTACTGTTTTTTACTGGTATCAACAGAATTGCTTTGATATCAAACAATCGAAATGGATGTCATTATAACTTCTATTTGTTTATATCGATTTTTAGGAATTTTCAAACTGACATTAATATACCTTTTGTAAACAATGAAAGCTAAGGGAAATTAATACTGATATAAGTAAAACAAAATTCATTGGCATTCATGTTGTCAATCAATTACTTTAAATTATCAATTTATTTATATTTATTTAATTTATTTAGTTATTTGCTACTGTTGAGATTAAGGTTATTTCAGTTTTGTAACAATAGAACGTTTAAAATTTAAAAACATATACTGAATTTACTCGTCCCAACGACTTCCTTAAGACGAGCATCTTTGAAAGCGATAAGTGCTTCTAAGAATACAAATAAACATAAGCGTTAAATATCACCACTTTAAGACGATTAGAGTAGTGTTGAAACGTAGGTAGTCGTTTAGTGTTCATTATTTAAGCTCATTTTTTTGCTGATTTTTAACAAACTTTTGTCAAAGACAATGAAGAAAAGGATACTTACTTATGTAATTTATATATACAGCCATACATAAGCAGGGCTCTCTAAGGCGACCAGCCACAAATTCAGAATTTTCTTTGCGGGTGTTCACTTTAGAGAGGTGATGCTCGGTACCAATATATACTCATAGTCTTAGAAATACTTGTCTCTTGTAGAAGGGGTAGGCCCAAGGAAGGGATCGCCTCGAGTTGGTTCATTCAGCGCGCACGCATACACACAATTATATACTCATATATCGACATTTCTGACAACAAAAATAAACTGATATTGAAAATCATCTTTCTAACGCGACCACTGTCACTGTAAACCAAAATTGTCTACGATATAGGTCATTTAGGGAGTGATCGCTTTAGAGAGGGGATATTCAGTAATAGTGTTTATGTTCTTAATAATAGTGGAGCGTTTGGGTTGACTGTCTATATATATAGTGAATACTCTCTGTGACTACAACCTATGATTCCAAACGCTTTTGGTCAGTTGTGCAAGTGGTCGTCTTACGAGCCGTTTACACTGGAGTTTATCTCAGCTAGCGGAGGCACCTGGCGCCGACGCTGCTCCAAAATAGTTTTTCTTCAGAGGGGAGCGAGTTGAAAAAGGCTGAACGGTTTCGTAGAAGATTAATTTATGCTGCTAAATGGCTGGATTATGAAAATTTCATTTTGGGTGTAAATGCAAGAAACGCTCAGCATTTTTTAATGGTATTCTTATATTCTTTCTCATAGAGATTTAGTTTTGTTAAATCATTCACAGAGATGAAACAATCCAATACGAATGTAAATAATTAAGCCTTTATACATCTAGATCTACATAATGTATAAATACCTATTATATCATAGATCTTATTTATATAAAATTATTACATAAAATCTGTGAATAATTTTATGGCAGTAAAAGTGAGTTACAGAATCATATACTATACATTATATGCTATGAGAAATTTCAGTAATTTCAAAACTGTGATTAGAATCGATGTTTTTTGAGTCACATAATTTTTTAAAGTTTGTATCTATACAGTATTATTAAACTTTGTGCATAAATATACATATGCTAATTGTATTATGGTTTATTAAGCTAATTGTATTTTATATCGATGTTTGTTTATATTCTGAGAAATACAGGTAACAGTTGGAGATGGTTATTATATGGAAGTGATACATAGGATACAAGGAAGGTTATTATATGGAAGTGAAATATACATATGCTAATTGTATTATGGTTTATTAAGCTAATTGTATTTTATATCGATGTTTGTTTATATTCTGAGAAATACAGGTAACAGTTGGAGATGGTTATTATATGGAAGTGATCATAACAGTATTTGCCTATAGTTATTTTTATTACATTATATTCTATGATTCTTCCTTTCTTTCATGTGGAATTTATGTGTGTATGTGAGTCATAATAAGTTCCAATACGTAGGCTTTTTGCTGTAAGTGGTAAGTTTTACAGAGCTTGAAATTGCGTTGAATTCTCTGTTAAATTGGATTGAACTCACTGTTAAATTTCTAATTAGCGAGCCCTTGTTTTTTTTCCTTGCTTGCTTACTTCACACTTTGACTTGAGACAATCTTTCTATTCTTGGAAATTAGGGTTTACTTTAAGCTAAATTAGTATAATTCATTGTAGAAAACTTAAGATTTAAGCAAATGTTATACAATACCATCCATCTGCAAACAATTTCTTATTAGGTATCAAACTATTAAACAGCAAGTTGATGCGATGAAATCCCATCTTTAACTTCTCATTAAAAGATATCAGTAAATAAGTTATTAATAAACTATTTTAACTTTTGCATCGAAGTTATTGAACCCTCATTATAAATTTATGCGTTATATTGCGCAATTTTTCAGATATTATACGTAATTTTAATTTAAGATTTTTCAAAACTTTAAAATGTTTCTTTCTTGCGCAATAATTTATACTGATTTTTTTAACCGAAACATTATTAAAATTAGGCATTTTGTTTGTTTATGTTGTATATTCCTTATTCCTTCTTTCCCTTATAAATTATTACGCAAATATGCATTTACAACATTTAAAGTCTGGCAGCACTTGTCTGCAATAATATTGTCATGCGATGATTGCTCATATTTTTGCCCCGATCATGCTTTATATTTTTGCCCCGATATTTTTTCCTATGGCAATGTTTAAAATTGCGAACTTTTTTAAATGCTTTATTTTTCATGACAATGTTTTCAAACTGCAATGTTTTCTGCTTGTATTCTTTTCCTTTCCGATAATTTGTAGAACGATTCTTTTATTCTCCGTTTTTTCATCCGCGATGTTTTCTTCCGCAATATTTTTACCCTGAGGTTTCCGTAGTAACCGCCTATCGTACGTGCTGTGTAAACTTTCTTAATTAGCCTCTATGTATCTTCTGTGTAAACTTTCTTAATTTCTGTTAATTTAATACGTAACTGGAAAACGATGTTATTTAATAGATATGTTTAAGATAAATATTTAAAAAAATGAATGCTGTAGCCGCCTTTTTTAAGCAACTTCTATATATTACGTGAAATAATATTAAGAAAGGCCTTTTTTTCCCTGTTTCTTTCAGTTCCTTGTATATATTACGTGAAATAATATTAAGGAAGTTATTTTCCTTTTTTACCCCTGTTTCTTTCAGTTGTGGTCCCTTGGTGTTGAACTGAAACATTCTGTAGCCTTTTTTAAGAAATATTCTCAAAATTCAAATATATGAAGCTGAATAATTCAACATTTTATTTCTTCTTTTCTATAATCTTTCTCTCCAATAGCTGTTTTAATGAATGGCAATGGATTTTACATTTAAAGCAGTAAAAGTTACATTTTTTCCAGACTATTTAAGGTTAAATATAAATTTTTAATGCTTTATTGATATTTTTTGGCGATAGAAAATATTAAATGTTTCCTTTAAATTTGAGTTATATATAAATGCTAGCTAAATTACCTGGCGTTGTTCGGGTGTTACACAGAATGAAAAGGTTTCAATTAGGAGGGAGCGGGTAGTTTTTTTCTAAATTCCAGGTAGACAATGGTTTTCCTCTTACTTTGTTTTAAATTAAATCGTGCAAAATTTTACCAGTCTCGAATGAAACTGTAAACCATTGTAGAGCTATCACGACATCATATAGAGATTTTAATAAAAACTAATACTAATTTGTTATCGTTAATGCCTTTCTTTTCAAAACAGCTTATAGAGATAATAGATTGTATCGATTTTGGATCATGAAGAATGTGCAGTGCCCTTGCGGAGATTCGAACACCGGGCCTCCCAAATATGCATGGAGCGTGCTTATACTTACACCACGAAGGAGTGCAGAAAAGAAGGAAAAAATGCCTTATAAGCTTTAGGAAAATCCCCATAAACTTGGCCGAATTTTTTGTCGTCTTCAAGACCTGCTCAAAACATTGATACAAAGGGCACTTGAATTATGCTTTAAAAGATTCTGCACTGTTCTGAAATGTTCCATACTTTAAAGAGTAAACAAATACGGCGCAAGCTAACGGCTTTAGGAAAATCTGATAACAGGAAAACAAAAACAGCTACTTAAATCTAAGATAGAGTATATTCAAAATTTAAATTGTGTAGAAATATTAATATTTATTTTTGCAAACAAAATCAATTACAAATTATTTGTTTAGCACATATGACTTCCACTGAGAGCGAGAATGCAACAGTGGTGACGTGAAACTAAGATGGGCGATGTTTAAGCAAGATGCGTGTCGTGAGTACTAAGTGAGAACGTAATGTTGTGCTTTTTTTAAATCTCATGATAACAGCAACCTTCCTATTGTTTTAAAAGTGTGCCAGATTTCATCACGATCGAAGTAAAAACGTAGATTTATATGAATTACAAATAAAAATACACTTTCTTTATTTATATAGAGGATTTTGAAAGGGCAAATTTTTTTTCCCTAATTTTGCGATATAAACACTTTTCAAGCAGTTCAGTTTGCAGAATCATCAGAATTGTCTGTTATGTGTAAAAAGCAGAATAAATGTTTGAAGAAATGTTGACTCAAGGCTGAAAAATATTATATTAAGCATTATATTCTTATAAAGTATTGTAGCTCATATGCATGAGGAAAAGAAATTGTCAGTTTCAAAAAAAAAAAAAAAGAAGGGACTAAAAAAAAAAAAGGGTCGATAGAAAAAGAGTCACTATTTTCACAATGTTATAGTTCATCGATTAAATAAGCTCAGAGAGAGTAAAAAAGTATCTTTCTGTATTTCATGCAGGAGGTCAACAGATCTCTTCTAGAGAAAGGTCCCTGGATGGATTGTTTCGAAATATACATATGTGAATAATTCAACATTTTGTCTTAGTTTTATCGGGAAATTTCTCTCTGGCCCGGTTTCTTTCTAAAAATGGATTACTTGGATGAGTTTCAGCGAAGAGCATATTTCTTCACGAACGAAACATAGACTTTTAAGAATATGGGCGAAATTACTGAGAATAATGGTACAAGAAAAATCCGGATTTTGAGGACATACATAATTTTTTTCTTTTTTTTAATCATTTAAAGCAATGTTTAATTTTTTAGAATATTTTTTTGACTCTTAGAGCATTTTGGGGGCCTTTTAGAGAATTTCGAGGCAAACCTTAGTAGTCAGACGGAAAAATAAAGTACCCTTGAAATGACGCTATCCCAACTCCTAGGAAGTCATTTTTAATAGGCAGGCATGTCCTGTTTCAGTGGTGCGCAAACTAGGGGTCGCCGGAAGTTTTTTGGGGTCGCCAAATTTTTATGAAATGCATTATGCCTGCATGCTGCGTACCATACAGTGTACATATAAAGAGTGAAGCGCCGTCACTCACTGTTTAATTGCAATTTCATGCTGTCCGCTCCTTCTTTGACCGTAATGCGTAATGTATGTAAAGTGTATATTTGACTAGACGTTAACCGCAGGGAAAGGGCAAAATTCGCTTCCGTGATAAGCCAATCAGATGGCGAGATACGCGGTGTATCTGGACGTGAAGTGTTCTCATGAAGTTGTAGCATGTAGCAGTTGGCCTGCAATTGTTTTAGTTTATCCTCGAGTTTTATCATGTGACGTTGTGTAATTATGATTTTTTTATATTTTTATTGGGTTTTGCTACTCTTTGTTATCAGGTATGTACTATCATTAGAGAAAGATCTCTGTTAATTTTATTGAATTTCTGGGGGAAAAAATGATAAAATTTTATATATTATTTGTTTTAGTTTAAATAATTTAATAATCATAATAATATCTTCATAATGGATAAATGGGTAATACGTACACCAGGTACATCTTCAGCTAACAAACGAACAAATACTAATGAGGAGTCGCAAAATACTGAACTAAATGTCCGATCTAAAAAAATAAGAAAATACAATGAGGAATTTATTAAGTATAGTTTTACATTTTGTGTTGTTGATGATGAAGAACGCCCGATATGTGTCACTTGCAACGAAAAATTAACAAATGAGAGCATGAAACCAGCTAAATTAAAAAGGCACCTGGAAACTAAACATAAAGAACTTCAAAATAAACATGCCGATTTTTTCAAAGACGAGCTGAAAATCTGAAAATTCAAAGTGCACATTTAAAGAAATTTACAACAATACCTCAGAAAGCATCGAGCTTCTTTAGAAGTTTCTTATCTAATAGGAAAAACAATGAAACCCCATACAATTGGAGAATCTCTTATCCTTCCTGCAGCAACTAAGATAACATTAATTATGCATGGCGATAAATATGGAAAATGAACTAAAAACAATACTATTATCAAGAGATACCGTGTCTCGGCGGATTTCCGAAATGTCACGAAATATCGAGTCAGAAGTCATAAAACGCATACAAAATTCATCTGTATTTGCTTTACAACTGAACGAGACTACTGATATTACTAAAATATCACAACTAATTATTTGCGTTAGGTTTATTTTTAATGAAGATATAACAGAAACGTTTTTATGTTGCAAAAGTTTGGAAGGAAAAACAACTGGAGAAAAAATATTCGAAGTAATAAATGAATATTTTGAAACAAAGTCCCTTACCTGGGCAAACTGTGTTGCGGTTTGTACTGATGATGCTGCAGCATTAACAGGTTCGAATAAAGGGATCAGAGGCTTAATTCAGAAGGTGGCGCCTCATATGGTATTTAATCACTGTATGATTCATCGGCAAGCTCTTGTTGCAAAAGATATGGATGAAGAGTTGCACAACATATTACAAGACGCTGTTAGTTCAATTAACTACATTAAATGCAACAGCCACAACAGCTGTCTCTTTTCAATACTTTGCAATGAGATGGGCTCAACGTATGAGAGATTACTGTTACACACCGAAGTCAGATGGCTTTCACGTGGGAAAATACTACGACGGATATTTCATTTGAGAAATGAAGTGTATATGTTTTTAATCGAAAACAAACATAGATTGGCAAGTTATTATATGAATGAAGTTTGGCTAGGGAAGCTGAGCTATTTAGTTGATATTTTCGAAAAACTTAACGACTCAAATTTGAGCTTGCAGGGTGAGAATTCAACTATCATAACTTCAGCCAGTAAAATTCAAGCTTTTAAGAATAAGCTTAGTCTCCGGCAAACTGAACTGAATAAAAACAACACCGACTTGTTCCCTTGCTTTAACGATTTTATCAAGGAAAATAATATAGATATATTTACATTTAAAACATCATTTCCAATCACATTGAAACGTTAAAGGAAAGTTTTTCAAGAAGATTCGCGGATTTTCCTGAAAACGATCTCGGTTGGATTCGTGATCCGTTTTCCTTTGACATATGCAGTTCAACTCTTCAAATTAGTGAGAAAGAGCAATTGATAGCTCTAATTAGTGATTATACTCTTCGAAATCAATTTAAGACTCAGCCTTGCCAAAAATTTTGGCTGTCTGTGGAAAAACAATATCCCGTTTTATGCAAGAATGCCATCAGAGTGTTAATACAATTTGCATCAACATATTTATGTGAAACTGGATTTAGCAGACTAGTTTCAATAAAAACTTAAATACCGCTTGCGTTTAAACCCTGAAGATGATATGCGAATTGCAGTTAGCAACATACATCCAAACATCGATGAGATAGTTAGAAACTTGGAGCCACATACATCTCATTAAAGGGCAATTTACTGATTTTTGTGTTATATAAAAAGTATTTTCTTAAAATTATAAATAAAATTAATATGAGTCAAATATGATGATGTTTTTATTCGATGAAACGAAAGAAATGCGCGAAATATACATCGTATTTGTGAACATTTATCTCTAGGGATCGCCAAAAATTTTCTCTCTACAAAAGGAGTCACAGTTGAAAAACGTTTGCGCACCACTGTCCTATTCGCTGAAAACTAATTATGCACTTTGTTAGTCCTATCTATAAAAACAGGATTTTCCGCAAGATATGAGTGTAACTTCTACTAGTTTTTCATGCCAGCATTTCTTAACTATTTAAGACATTTTGTGCATGTTCAGCTCCATAGACTTAAAGCAGAGCAGAAAAAGCTCTTCTTGCAGAAAAATCTTGGAATTACAAGTCCATAGCTGTATGTAATATGTTTTCCTACTCCGATAAAATCCCCTTCACTTATTTATTTTTGGCTCAGCTGATATAGTCCGTCAGCGGTAAGATGATCTTGAGTCTTTGCGTTTTTAAAAAGGGGCTATCCGCTTAAGAACGCAAAAGACGTATGTGGATCGTACTGTTAAGAAAAAAAAATAAAATGAAACTAACAGATATTTATAATTGTTTGGAATTCAATCCATGACTAATGTATGCCAATTGTGTTATTTCTTAATATTATTATATTTTACTTTGGAGGATTTTCTTTTAATTTTAAGGGCATTGTTTTCACTTCAAATTCATTTTCGACCCATTTTAAGGTAGTTTCAGTGAATTTTTAATACATCAGAATCCGGGTCCTAGTTATAAGCAATCTAGTGAGAAGAATCTAAATTTGAACTGATACAGCAAAGATCAAATAACACGTACAGCTAAGTCAGATGTGCTCAGAATCAGTCTGATGTACAGCTAAATCTTATATCTGTTCAGAACTGGTAAAAAATGTATTCAAAATTAGATAATCAAATTCTTATCAAACACGATATTTTCAAAATACTTGAGCCCTATTGGACAAAAGTTTATTATCAACAAGACACATAACACTTGAAAGGGATCTGTTTATGCTAGCTATTAAAACGGCAGAATCAGTCAGTTGTACAGCTACGTCTTAGATCTACTCAGAATTGGTAAAAAAATATTCAAAATTAGATAATCAAATTCCTATCAATCCCGATTTTTTCAAAATATTTTAACCTTATTTGACAAAATTTTATTATCAACAAGACAACTAACACTTGAAAGCGATATGTTTATGCTAGATATTAAAACGAGAAGTAGCTAACGTACCTTGAATTAATCGCTTCATAACATCTGAATCCCATAAAGCATTTCAGAAATGTTATACATCAAGACTTAAAATTCTGAACTTAACTCAATAAATACAATACGGAAGAAAACTGCAAGCTTGCGAGAAAATTCCAAGAGAACATTTAGCAAGGCTCGGCAATGTAAGCGGAAACAGTTGAGAATTTTATACAAGGTAAGGTATTTGCGACAGTTTTTTTATAGTTTGCTATAAATAACATTATTGTTGCTTTAATAAAATGAAAAAACAACATATATTTATGACCAAGATAAATACTTCTAATTATTCATTTCATCATTCAAGAAGGGAAAAAACATAAACAAGACTTTTCCCTAATGATGTTATATAATACTATATGTTTCCGTTCTAGCACTCCCTCCACACGTATGTGTGTGTATGTACAAACATAATCGAGAGGTAATAATTAAATCAAGATAACCAGCTAACAAGACGAGCACACATCAAATCTGAAACAAAAACAAAACAACTTAATAAAATAATGTAAAATTTTCAAGGAGTAGCCAAAAAACTTTCAACAGAAACCGCGTTCCTCAATTATATCTGGATGATTATAAATAAATAAATAAATAAACTAAATAAATAAATAAAAATCTGAAAGCTTTCAGATTTTATATTACGCTCAAAGGGGAGTTTTTTAACTTTTGTGTGCCACCTTTACTTATTAAATATCATGTTCTTCCCAATTAAACCATAAAATTCAATTCAACTGCTATATCACAAACTATTTAAAAGAGCATATCTTTAGAATTTCCGAAACACAGTCTCGCGTGCTGGAGATAAAAATGCTTTTTTCGTACAGTGTTCATTGCTCGCTTTGAAATCGTTGAATTTATTAATCAAAAATTATTTAATGTTTGAGAAAATATGAAACAGATAATAAAACAAATTCCAAATTCGGCTTCCAGATGTCCATATGTGAATGGAGAACTACGTTATTTAAAATTTGATGTCTCCAGGTAGCGTTGTTTTTTCACAGCACGAGAAGCATATGCACTTACATTCATGTAGATTCTTCATTATTTAATGTATTTAAATGTAATGTAGGGCTCTAATATTTGGTGCAACAATTTGAAAAGTGAACCGACATTTATAGTGAACAGACGCAAAATTCCGAAATGAAATTAATAGCCCTTCTGGGCAAACTGCCCCTTTGAAATAAAAATTATGAAATAATTCAAAAGTTAGTACAAACAAAAAGAAAGGTCATTAAATTTTTTCAGTAATGTTAATAATAAATGTGATAAAATAATGTTTATTAGCCCAAATGGCCGTTAGCCCAGAAGGACGATTAGTCTCGAAACGGCATTTTGCGTCGAATCAATATAAACGATTGTATTACTTTTCAAATTGTTGCCACCAAATATTTACATTTAAAAATTATTACATTAACAAAATTAAACAATGAAGAATCTCTATGAATGTGTATATATTTCTCGCACTGTGGGAAAACAACGGTGACTAGAGTTATGAAATTTTGCATAACTCGAGAGCGTGATATAAAATCAGAAAGCTTTCAGATTTTACTTTTTTTTACTTTTACAATTTATCTTCAGAATATAATCTGCTCTGATGTGATTCTAAAAAAATAGCACTGTATAAAAAATTAAACAGTATAAAATTATAGCGTTCCCAATTAGAAACTAGAAAAAAATCTGGGAAGATTAAAATAGACTCGCAAATTAATATCCATCAAAAAAATAGTTGAACCTGAGAAACAGCAAAATTGTTAAATGACTATTGCAAAGCAAAAATAAAATTAAATCAAAATTTAAGGAAAAGAAATTAAATTAATTATTTTAAGAAGGCAATTTCGCATCATATATATATGGTACGTACATGTTTTGAACTAAAAGATGAGCTCATCGGATTGTAGATGCACTTCAGATCAAGTACAAATGTGTAGGAATCAAAGCAGCGTCATAGATAAAATTAGCAAAACCCCGGCAAACTAACCATTTGGCCCCTTCATGCTCTCCATAATGGCAATTTATTTATAATTTTTAAAAAGGTTACAAGAAGTTTATTAAAAGTTAGAAGAAATTTACAAAGAAAGTTCCAAAGGTTAAGATAAGTTACGCATTTCCTGGGAGTAGCAGACCAGGGCTTCATGCAATCAGCTGCCTTAAAGGGAATATTTGGGCCTTCATGGTGTCTCACATTCTCTACTTGATATCGGTCTTGCGGTTGCACCATATGATTCATAGAGCTTCGATCTCAGTTGCAGGGCACTTCCAAATTGCGCAAGTTGAAATGGTGCTACCAGGCCTGTGTTGTTATATTCAGATACCGTTCTTTCTCTCTCTGTTGTAGGAATTTCTATTTTCTTCTTAGATCCTTAAAATGTTCTTCACTTTTTCTCTCATGTCTTCTCGGTCCTTCAATGGGTAGTTTGGCTAACACTGGAATCAAAATCAAATGGATTTCTTTACACTGAACCAGTTCTTTACGGGATGCTTGCAGTTGAGAATACGAGTGATAATATGAGTATGTGTTACATTTTCTACAATGTCTTTTGAAGTGAAAGCTTAGCTTCTGTCTTTAATTATTTTAGATGGATTTCCAAAAAGGATTGTTTTAACTTGAACTTTTGTAATGCATTTTGAGCTAATATTTGCTTTACTCGGTACAGCCAAACGAAATTTGTAAAAATATGTATTAAATGTGGTTATAGTTCTTGTTGGTCGCCGGTGGTTATAGTTCTTGTTGGTCGCTGGTTGGTTCTATGAAATCTACACGGAGTTTGCAATAAGGTACATTCTCTTTGAGTATTGGGTTAACATATCTTCTCCTTTTCCTCATTTTCTGTCACATAAAATATAATTTACGCAATTCGTGATGACTTGTTGCATTCGTTTGTTGGAGTTACGAGTGAAAAGGTCTCTCTTCATCAGATCTTCTGTTTTGATCAACGCAAAGAGTCCCTTGTTATAAATATTAAGGAGGATTTCCATTTCCATGCTCTCGGGTACCATGAGTAGCTCACGGCCATTTTCATATTCTGTAACCCATCATTTTTCATTATGTATTCTTCTCTATCCTTGTTCTACTAAGGATTTTAGCAACTGGAGATGCTCACCATAATCTTCCGTAGCTGCAATTTGGCTGTGATTTCTCTTTCAGAACAAGTAATCATTAGAACAACATTGCTGCTCAATGAGTCCACATGCTTCATTTGTTAACCTGACCTCTAAATGAGTACATAATTAAATTGCTCTAAAACTATCTTTTTACTTTGGCAATTAGTTACTTCATAAGGTATTTTCCCCCTCCTTTTCGCATACCTTCGTGGTGTAACTGCAAGCACGCTAGGCCCGTAATCGGGAAGCCCGTAACTTGAATCCCTGTGGATTTCTTCAGTTTCATGGCTTCGAGAAAATTCTAAAAGGCTTCTGTAGTGGCCCCGAACTAAAAAGGGGCAGACGATAATTCATCATCACCAAGATTTGAAGATCATGTGCTTTTATCTTTAAAAAGCACCATTTAAAAGACATATATAGAAGATATTTCCTCCCTTCTTTCCGCAGGTTTTCATGGTGTAACAGAACTCGCGTTTGACACGTATTCGGGATGCATAGAGTTCGAATCCCAATGAGGACATTGCACATTTTTGACGGTTTAGCATCGATATAATCTAATAACTCTACACTTCATTTTAACATAGTTTGAAAAGCGTCAATATCGTTAGTATCTTGATTTTGGATCATAAGAGTTGATTTCTTAATTTCATCAGCGTTTCTACTATAGCCAAAACTTTAAGCTCATAACTGGATAGTTTTTCTTGTTCTGTAGTCATATTATTGCTGTTGAAGTGAATAGAACGTAGCTATTCATCATCAGATTTTAAGGAATCAAAGTCAAAAATGCTTGCTTCAGTATGGAATTCTAATGGAGCTCCTTGTTTGAAAATATGAATAACAAGACTCTTCGACAACAGTTCTTTCAATGTAATAAACGCTTGCTTTTGTTCAGGCCCCAATTTAAATTCTGTATCAATGCAAAAAACGTCACTCAGTGGTTTTACAATTTTAGAATAGTTTTGGATAAACTTTCCAAAATATCCCATTAAACCTTAAAAATTCTAGATTTATCGCTTTGAAGCTTTTGAAAATTTTGAACTGGAGTGGTTTTAGTAGAAGATGGAAAAATTATCCCATCTTCTATAATGTACTGGAAATTCTTTCTAAAAACTGGCATTTCTTAAAGTTAATTTCTAGCTCATATTCTATTGCCTTTTCTGAAACATATTGTTACAAATTTTGTATTTATTTAGCTATTTTTAGTAGATTTGTCATTAAATTGTTTCATTTCCCCGTGCAGTGCTGCACGCGACGACTTTCAAGAGAAAGCTACGCCGAAAAAGTAAAAAAACAGGAGCACGTGGCATTTAACATTTTAATAAATAGATATATCGTAATTGTACTGTCCAGAAAAATCGAGAAAATAGATTTTACTAGAATGTTTTCGTGCATGATTAAAAGCTTTTAAAAGTCGGACAGAAACATCTCAATTCAGTTGTTTTAAACGATTTGTCGTTGTCTGCTTAGTGCCACTGTTGATTGTAGCGAATTGGTGGTGACATCGGATTAGCTTTCTCAGTGTTTTGAATTGAGTTCTCTTCAATGTTTTTAGTAGTTTTAAATAGAACTATTGTGATATTGCACAAATATCTCTGAGGAATTCTCAGCATTTTGTTTTATTTCATGGGGTAAGAATAAATTTTATTAACTATTTATCGACTTGCGCATTCAATCCATTACGAACCGGTAAGCACGCAACAATTTTTGGTGTCAGAAGTGGGATTGAATGCCGCTGACAAGATCTATGGAGAAGCAGTTAAGACAGCTCGTCACTGCTTTTCCTGCATTCTAAGAAAATATAGAAGATAGCCAAGAATCATTTAAAGAAAACATGAAAGATTCTGTTAAAGAAGAGATGAAATCCTTTAAAGAAGAGATAAAAACTGGTCAAGAAAAGATTGAAGCAGAACAAGATGTGATGAAAAGAGAAATTACTTGCATAGTAGACAATAAATTTGAGCCTATGGAAGGCAAAATAGACGCGGTTGAAAATAAAGCTGGAAAAATTGAAGAAAATGTTTCCTCTGTCAAAGAATAAATAGAAGATAGAGTTTCTGTTGTGGAACAACTAATTGAAGGAAGTGTTTTTGCCGTCCAACACCAAATTGAAGAACAAATTGATGACAAAGTTTCTGTAGTCGCCAAAAACTTGATACGCTAAAGAAAGACGCAACGGCAGGGAGCAATTCTGATAGTTTTAAATTTTTTCCCATGCCTGTTCTTTCCCCTTGAAGTTATTAACATGTGATGGAAAGACCTCTTGGCAAGTGCATAAGACGCAATTTTCAATAGTGGCGGAAGCGAACGGATGGGATTCCCATTCTAAGGCCTGTCATCTCGCCACTTCTCTGAGAGCAGACGCAGCAGCTATTCTTCAATCTCTCCCAGAAAACCAAAGGCTGGGTTTCGAAGCTTTGGAAGTCCGACACATTGGAGTTGCGCTTCGACTCGAACTTTACATGATTTAAAAATTGAAATTTCATAATGATTCATTTGTATTTTCGCCTTTGTGCGCTGATGTATTATTTAATACACCTTATGTTTGTTACCAGACAAATGTTACTTTGTTCCAAATTTCAGTATACTGGTTAAAACTGGTTGTGTACTTGTTGTGTACCAGAATGTATGACACGATACTCGATACTAGTGCTTTTATTGACTGTAGCGAATTCGATGTGAGATAGAATTAGTTTCTCTGTATTTGGAATTTGACTTCTGTTTAACGTGTAAACAGTTCTAAATATAACTGCTGGAATATATTGCGATACTGTACGAATATCTCTGAAGAAATATTTCAGCATTTTGTTTTACTTCCTGTGAAAAGAATAAATTTTATTAATTTTTACCTACTTGTGCGTTCAGTCTATTACGAACCCGTACATACGCAACAATTTTTGTGTCAGGAGCTCACAGAAACATTCCAGGATCTCGCCACGGATGTTGAAAGGCTATCTCACCTCGCCTTTCTATAGTGCCCGACAGAAACAAGGGAAACCCTGTCCCTGCAATACTTCATCGAAGGCATCCGAGATCCTGAAATACAGAAACCTCTGCGAATGGCGGACGCCAAAGACGTAAAAAGCGCTATAATGTACGCCATGAAATTCGAGGAACCCCAGCAAGCAACTCGCAGAGATCGCCACCCAATCAGAGCTGCTCAAGTCCACGAGACAGTGGATCAATTGATGGCTCGTTTACATGATTTATCCAGACAAGTCAATGCTTTGATATGGAGTAGCAGTGAGAACAAACTGCCTCTGAAGTGTTGGAAATGCGGTATTAAAGGACACATACGAAAGAACTGCAGAATACGCCTGGGCTCGAAAAATGAGATAGACGATTTAACCAGACAACTCTGTGCCTTGAGACAGGATATTAGTGAAAAGAAACCAATTCTAAAGTGTTGGAACTGCGGTGTTTAAGGCCGCATACAAAGAAAATGCAGAACACCCCAAAGCACGAAAAGTAAGACAGACGATATAAACAGACTATTAAATGCCATGAGACGGAAAAGGAGTGAAAGGAAACCAAGGTGCTTTAACTGCGGAGCTGAAGGCTACGAGCGAAGGAGCTGTACCCCCCCCCCCCCGCAGCATTTGAAAGAAGACCATTTTCCAGCAACGACGCAGGAATTAAATTGACGACCATAACGCGAGCGGTGTTTCAACGATAGTGAGAAACCCTGTTTTAAAGCGCTCAAGATTTCTACAGAGAGTGGCAACAGTAACGGACTATCTACCAATGGGCATATCGATGGAGTTTCTGGTAATATGATCATCGGCACAGGAGCCAATGTTAGCATTATTCAAAAAGATTTGACTTCACTAAAAAGTAAACTCATCTGGATGCCGCCCTGCCTTACGCTCCAGACCGTCTCCTGGAATAAAATCGACATAGATGGGAAGTTAAACGTGAACATGACGTTTGGAAGTGCCACCTACTATCACATAGCATTTGCGACAGATATTACAGATCCCTACTTACTCGGATTGGAATTTTTAACGAAATACAATTTTTCCATGGACTTCAAAAACAAGAAACTGCTTTCAGCATCAGAGTACGTAACTATCCATCATCAGAAGGGAT
>KK113534.1:12151-42687 GCA_000611955.2 Stegodyphus mimosarum | reverse complement strand
TCGGAAGAGATCATCACATGGAAACGCCGACTCCCTGTCTAGAAGGCCTTACCCAGAAACCTGCCGATATTGTTCCAGAGTCAAAGGGAAATACCAGGTGCTTAATTCGGTCGCATGACAAATTACAACATCAATATCAGCTGATCCAGACCGATGGGGTGACAAAAAAGTCAGGAAAGACCAGCTGGAAGACCGTGACATTTAACCCATAATTGATTTAATGGCGTCTTCAAACAGAAAACCTACCTGGCAGGATATTTCGATCTATAGTCCTACAACAAAACAATATTGGGCACTCTGGGAGTCACTCCGTACCCGAAACGGCGTCTTGTACCAGAAATTCGAATCGGAAGATGCAAAGGCTTTCCGATGCCAGCTGATACTTCCAAGATCCCAGATTCTGGATGTCCTTAAGGAATTACATACCAGTCCTACAGGAATAGACTTCGGAATAATGAAAACCTTGCACAGAGTTTCTGAGTGCTTCTTCTGGAGTAATGAAAAGGCTGACGTGCAGATGGGGTGTCGATCTTGTGATGCCTGTGCAGGTCGGAAAGGGATGCTGAAACGCAGCCGAAACAATTTGCAGCGTTACATTGTAGGAAACATATCGCCTTTGACATCTTGAGACCTCTGCCACGAACTGCTGTTGGCAACAAATACATCCTCGTTGTCACTGATTACTTCACTAAGTGGCCTGAAGCATATCCTATTCCTGATCAAGAGGCTGTCACAGTTGCAGAGGTAATAATACAGCACTAGATTTCCAAGTTCGGAGTGCGTCTTCACTTACATTCTGATAAGGGAAGGGAAATATTTTACCTCAGCTGTAATCAAAGAACTCTGCAAGCTACTCGGTATTGACATAACCCAAACGACCCCTTTACATCTTCAGTCGGGCGGCATGGTTTAGAGGTTGAATTGAACCATCCTTAATAACCTCTCATTTGGGGTTTCCGGAAATCAACAGGACTGAAACAAGAAGTTACCACTATTTTTACTGGCTTACCGCAGTGCTGTCTAGGAGACTACCGTTTATACTCCAACTGGGATACTCTTCCGTCGCGACTTGCTGACGGAGTAGAAGACCCGATACGACACCAGAGCTACTGGACATCGATTCAAAGGCGAAGACAAGGTGTGGTTGTGGAATCCAACTCGACGGAAAGGGCTGTGTCTTAAACTACAGTCACCTTGGGATGGTTCATACACAGTCCTATACAGGCTGAACGACGTCGTGGTTCGGATCCGTAAGTCATCGAATTCTAAGCCTAAAGTCGTTGCGACAGGTTAGCTCCTTATTATGGCCATAGTGCATAATGTATATAATTGTGCATAGCATAAGACCATGGTCCTTTTTGTTTCTAAATGTGATAGTATTTGATTTGTATTTAGTATCTGATAGTATTTGATTTGTATTTCTTATCTGGTAGTATTAAATTTGTTTTAAGTTACTTATTGCAATTAGTGTTTATGTTGTTTGTTATTATAATGTAATGGTTGTTATTGCATTGATGGCTTAGTTGTAAGTTTGACTTCCTCTTCAGGGACTGTACTGCCCGGGACGTGCAGTCCTTGGGAAGGGAGCAGTGTTACGGATTTTGTATTTATTTTGCTATATTTAGTAGAATTATAATTAAATTGTTTCATTTCCCCGTCCAATACTGTGCGTGACGAGTTTTAAGAGAAAGCTAGCCGAAAAATTAAAAATACAGGAGCACGCGCATTTGACATTTTAATAAATAGATATCTGGCAATTGTACTGTTTCGCTATCCAGAAAAATCGAGAAAATAGATTTTACCAGAATGCTCTCGTGCATGATTAAAAACTTATAAAAGCTGAACAGAAACATCTCAATTCAGATGTTTTAAGCGAACTGTAGTTCTTTACTTAGTGCTGTTATTGATTGAATTGTGGCGGATTCGCGGTGAGATAGGATTAGCTTTTCTCATTGAATTGAGTTCTATTTGATGGTTTAGTAGTTTAAAATATAACTACTGTGAGATATTGCGATATTGTACGAATATCTCTGAGGAAATTTCAGCATTTTGTTTTAATTCTTGGAATAAGAATAAATTTTATTAACTTTTTATCAACTTCTGCTTTTAATCCATTACGAACCCTTATTCAGGCAACAATACTTTAATTTTTGAGCATCCTATTCCTCATCGATATAATAAAATCTTCCACGTAAATTCCAACTTTGTTAGTTCGCACTAAATCTGTAAATGCATTGTAAATAAATTTTTGAAACATAATACAAATAAGCCAAATGGAGTTTTTCAAAAGTCTCAGAGCCCTGCATGCTTAACATCAATGATAAATATCAATCAGGAGGAGATATGATCCAAGTATAGATTCCTGCGGAACGCCGGGCTGAATAATTTTGATCTCTTATAGGCTATTGGCAACTTTGACTTGCTAGAATCCTTACGCTGAAATAGCAGGTCATATTGTCCATGAGTGTAGGCGAAGTTTTATTCAATCAATAATTGATTATTGAAAGAGATTATTAGAAAATTATTTTTAATAAAATCTGTATGTATTATCTGTCTTTTTCAATTTCCAAGTTGTGGCATTTTTGTTCTTTAGACTTTCGTAGATAATTTCTATAATTCTGAGTATCTGGTGCAAAGTCGGATTACTGGATTTAAATCCAAATTGATGAACGGCTGTGATGTTATTAGCTGCTGCTTTATGAAGGTCCTAATTTGGTTGGGCGTTGGGAAAAGTAGCTGATCTGTAAAGTGATTTGATAGATTTAAGACAAATTCATGAGTTTCTTCGCAAAATTAATGCCCATATTTTAAAACCTTGGAGAAACCTGCAGTTTTAAAGTACTGGCAATGCCATTTTCGCTGTCTTTTTTAGTATAGTTCATGCTATTGGCACCCATAATAGGTCCGATTCATTCTCTTTTTTGGGGGGTCCTTGGATATTTTCCAAATAGTGTTGTCTTTTGTCGTCAATGAACTTACTAAGTCGTTCCACGCATTCCGTCTCGCCCCTGGCACTGTTCTTTAATATGCCTTTACGTACAGATGAACTGCTTTTTATGTTCAGCCAATATAGTGGCAAACCAGCGTTTTCGGATTATGTTTTTATGTTTGATTTAGTCCAGAAAGAATTAGGAAGAATATAGATTTTGAGCTCTGTGCCGACGTTTAAACATTGATAATACATTTAATCACTGAATTTGTGAAGCCTGAGATTGCTACATCAACATACTAAGGGTGGTGCGTCTAGGTGGAACACTAATGTCAGTCAGTGAGATCACTGAATTTGTCCGAATTGGTTCTGGTAATATCATTATCCATTACGAACGTAAAGGAAAAAGTATGATGGTCAGACGAAAGTTCAATTTTAACGAGCAGTTGAGGTCTCTGATGAAGATTATTTAGAACAACACATTCGGTCGATGATTGAAAATGAGCGATTACATGGGTCGGGAAGCCCGGTTCTAATATTGACATACTGTTTTGGTAGTATAATTATCAAGTATGTTACCGTACTAATTTTTTCTTCTGCTCTTCCATGCCGATGATTTAGCATTTAAGACGCCTGCTAGTATCATGTGCAGACTTGAAGTTAAGAAACTCTCCGGTTTCCGGATACTGATACTTTTCTGAAAAGAATTGTAGACTACGATAAAAATCATAGGCTGCATCTGCCGATTTTCCATCGATACTGAAACTTCTCTTTTGTAGCGAGAGGGGAGCTAATAAAGTAAGAATAAAATGTTGGATTTAATGAAGTTCAGGATCAAGCTACCGCCCCTTCTGATATAAGTCCTGTCGTGTCTAATAGTCTTAAAATTTCACAATGACGTTTTATCACGTTTTCTTAGAGAGATTTTATTAACTAGGAAACTTTTCAAATCATATTGGGTGATAAAGAGTCTGACATCACAGTGCTGCAGTTAAAACCAGTTATATTACAAAAAGATATGCAGTGCACAGAATTTGTAATAAGATTCGCAATTCCATTAGGCGATCGGTCCGTATTTAAAATTTGTTCATTAACGCTACAACTTTATAAGCAACTTACATTTTATTTTGCAAAATACCTGTTCTTTTGAATTCACTATGCAGCGTCTTCAACTGCTCTATATTGACTAAGAATCCTATGAAGGGAAAATTATTATCCCTTTTATTTTCTGTGTTTGCAGTCGCCTTTAAATGCTCATTCAATTTAGTGTTTGTGTCCTCTTGCTGTAAGTTTCTTTATCTAAGCCTTTGACAATTAGGTTGTAAGTAATTGTAGGTTCAACTAGTCTATGAGTTCGTTTGGCAGCGAAAAACTCTCATAGCTTGGTAATTAGTTGGTGAGATTTTGGGTAACTAAAGCACTAGCTGTAGAATGCCACGTGACTACCTTGGCATGAGGTCCATATCGAAGTTTCCAGTTTTCCTTTATGTTCGCAGTTTACCGTCAGGTGTTCATATGTAAATTTAGCGCACCTTTTTATCTATAGTAGCTGTTCTAGGTGTCCCGATGGCCCTGCCATCTATGCATTGTACCAATCGCGGTCTACATTTCAAAGATTCGAGGCTCATTCGCACAGGTATCATAATCGTCAGATCGTACAATTTCTTCTCCTCGTCGTTTCTTTCGTTCTACCTAGTAGACAGGTATCGCTATACTTTGCCCATGCTTGGTGTGCGTAAGTTGATGGATATTTCTCGCTTGAAAATTATCGTTAGGTGAATGTAGCTTAGTTCATCACCTTTAAAATTTCCGTCAAATTTTTGTATATTTTATGCACTTCCTGTATTTTCTTTTGTAACTTGGATCAATTTATGTTGGATTCAGCGACAACTATGAATAGTATAATACCTGCCGAAATTTTTGGCTTTATAAATTTATCTGTGATAAAGCAATTGTTATCATTATCTGCAGTTCCCATAAATCCATTTCCTTCGTTTCATCTGAAAATAGAATAAATTTATTATGCTGAAAGCTCTCTTTTCATGGGCTCAATGGTCCCTTACATGTTCTGTGTGGATTCTTCCCGTTTTTATTTTTCTTCTCAATAATTTGTTTTCTCATTCAGCAATTTGTTTTCTCATTCAAGCTAGAAACCCCGTTCTGTTGATTTCGTTCAGTAAGCATCTCGCTTAGCTCAATTTTCATTTCCGGAGTAAGCTTGTGGGGTTTTACTATTTGATCCTAAAGTTCTAACTTAGAACCCCACGAAAACTAACAAACGAATAATCGCTTAAGTGTGTGAACAGAACACGTAAGACTTAAAGACGGTTTACAACCCTTTATTTTTTAGTATATTTACAATCAGTTCCTACTTGGAATTTTAGCTATAATAACTAAGCTATTTGAAAGGTATAGCCGAAGCTATAAGAGATCTAACTAGTTGGCCCCTTAATATTAATTTAATCGGCGAAGCCAAGCAAGGGCCTAAGGTATGCTAGAGCATAGCAAAAGCTAAGAGAGACGTAGCCAAAAGGCAAACGCACGCTAAGTCAGGGAATCAGACTCTCTCTCTCGAAGTCGGTGAAGTCGCGACTTAAATAGTACTCTTTCTCATTTGCATTAACTGCGTTTCTGAAGTTATATTCTGGCAGGAAATTGTAAGCTGAAATTAGAATAAGATAGGAAAGATGCAAAACTTAAAATAACTGTTAATAAACTTAGGATAAACCTTACAAGCTGTCCATTGTTTTTTCAGATTTATAAACTCTCTTTAGTATTAAGTTGTAAGAACGTTCTGTTAAATCCAATGAGTCAGCATCCAAAAGGAAATTACTGTTCACCTAAAACACAGAGCACAATATTAAGCCTTAGGGATGTCCAACACGCAGCACTATGCGAGCAGCACAGTAGAGCAAAAATTACAATAGCACGAAAACCGAAAATAAGAGCTAGTCTTGAGCTAACACAAAATCAATCACACAAGCACTATATTGAAGAGTATGCTAACAATACTTCTGTTACAGTCTGTAATCGAAGCATGGTTATCCATTTCGTCATGTAGCAAGAAGAAAATATTCACATACCCAAAGCACAGGGCTAAGTGTATATAAATAACCTGCTTCCTGTTGTGACAGACACGTAATTAAAGGTATACCCGTTCAATTACACAATGGAAGTTGATTGCAAAAATTCAGCAGCTAATATGATTCTTTTTATATATGTAAAAGTAGCCATCGTTTTTTAGTCGAACCAATTTAATATTTCATGTTATAAAATTTTCCTTGCTAAGTTTACAGGAAACTGAAATTTGTGTGACACTTTAAGTCAATTAGAACAGGAACTAACTTGTACACAAATATTATGTTCGATTAGAATTTAAGATAAAGCATTAATGAACTATACTTCTAAAGAAAGTGTTGCCTATGTGAAGGACTTTCGAAAAACCTTTAGCTGTTACTGAGTAATCTATTAAGACAAAGCATGCATGCGATATCCTTCTAAAAGAAGAAGGCCTTCTTGGAGAACTTTCTAACAGACGTTTGAAAAATTATTGCCTCTCTAATTAAGGCAAGGTACAAGTGGGTTATCTGCTTAAAAAAAGAACTGCTTGCTAATGAAACTCATTAATATTTAAGTCACGTATAGAAACTATCTACAGTCGACTGATTCAGTAGAAAAGGAATCTGAAAGAGGTTTTATTTATTAAGCCATTGGTTGGTCAGAAGGAGAAAGCCTATAACTTCTTTATAGCAAGGCCTATGACGCGTGAGGAATGGATATCAGAATAACAACCAATATCCTACAGTTTTAGCAACTGGCCTTCAATGGGATTAGCCTGAAGATTAAGCTTTAATTTTTAAACTCTCGAAGTACTAAAATTAAATATCAGGTAACAAATAATCTATCATATCATGTGCCGCCCAAACGGTGGTGAACAGGATGCTGACTGCGAAGCGCTGGGCCTAAGACTGAATTTTCGAGAAGATCTCTGATATTTGTAAGCGTATAGTGTCTGTGCAGCAAGGGAACGCTCAAAATACACGACGAGCAATATGTCCTGTCGAGAGGTTAGTGTTAGAGGAAGAGGATGGAAGACTCTCGGACCACCCTCCGGGATGTTCTCCTTCAAAATTTCATTCGATTCAGGAGATTAGCAATTAGTAAGACCCGGTGATACTTGATATGCCTAGATACATTCACAGGTGCCTGTTTCGCTTCAACTTATACTTGTACCATATCATGCAACTAACTGCTCTAATATACCATACTGTCCATAGCAAGTTTTAATTCAATAAAGATAATTTTTTGTCATAGCTGTTTTAAAGAGGAAATAAATTCAACTTAAACACATATCACAGAAAACTATAACTTTCTTTTCGTAGTAGATTATCGATAAGCAAAGAAAGGCAAAAAATACTGAACATAACATTAGTCGAAGCAAACACTAATTTATTTTTATACATTCAGCATCATTATCTTCTTCCCACATATTTTTCTCTTTAACCCCTTTTTCATTTTTAACATTCTTTTGCTAATGTGTGTATCCTGTTTGTTTAAAACCCTCCCTTAATTATCAGTGTATATGTGATATTATTTTTTTCCTCTGGTGTGGGTCTGAGATGGGAATCAAATTATTTAATCCATCTACCACTTGGGCCATGCACTTTAGTTTTCTAGAAAATATTTTATATATTTACTTTTAACTTCAGTATATACATTCTTTTGCTTTGCACGTAAGCCCCTACTCTCACCTTATTTATTTTAATATGTTTTGCTTATATGCAGCACTTTTAAAACACTATAAGTAAACTTACATTCTTTCTCAATTTATTGCAGTAGATAATCTTCTACTGGTTATAATAATATTGTTTGTTTGCAGAAAGAACGTATATGTATCTCAGTTTCCAGATTGTTAAATATTTATACATTACAGCTCTTTTTTTCTCATGAAGTTCTGCTTCTGAAAGTTTGTCATCTATTTGCATTATCCACTCTCTTTAAAATAAAGCAGGGCTTTATTTCTTCTGTATCTCTGCGTACATATTCTTTATTTTCATACTAAATTCATACGCCGGTACAGTAACGATGGCATAAATAACAATCGGTTTCTCTCAGTGGTTGATATATGGAAACAAAACTTTTTGTTGTTGCTGTTGCTGTTGATATTTTTTATATACGTGCGTACCATGAATGGTGCTATTGCTATGTAAATTTATTTATTTTAAATACATTTCCACGCATTATTTTTCTTCCTGTAAATTTAGTACCTTACATGCAAGTACAGAGGCTGTTCGCACATGTTTCAGACGACTCTGCTCTGCTTTAAAAAAACCGTATACTTGAAAAAAAAATTTTTTAGCTTCAAATGTATTCTTTGAAAAGTATAAATTATCATCTGGTGCTTGACAGTTTTGTTTTCATGCAAACTGGCGTTTTTAAAGAAGCAATGTTGGAAGGCTGTGTTTGTGCTTTTTCTGAAAAATTGTATTCGTATTTATCGGTTTAAAAATGATTTTTCGGTATCTAAAGGATGGATAATATTGTCACCAAGAAAGGTAAAAAGATGTTAAAGTCTGGCTTCAAGGAGAAATATTGTTCAAAATACACTGCAAAAAGAAAACGGAATGATTCAAATGTTGCAAAAGTAAGAAATTTAATCTTAAAAGAAAATCTTCAAAGTGCATAATCATTAAAATGCTTAGTGTCAACTAAAACAAAGTGATTAATGCTGATTTGAATCTTAAAAAGGCGAAAAAACATAATGTGCATCTCTTTCTCCACGATATATCGCCGAAAGCAGAACGCACTGCAGAACATGAGAACAGTTATTATCTATAAGAAACAATAATTGAAACAAAAATGGAAAATATTGTCACAATAGATCAATTTTTTGGAATATTTAAATGACTGCAATAAAAAGAAATCCATTTATTAACACAGAGGAGAAAAAAGTCATAAAACATCGTTCAAAGAATCTGAAGAAAGTTTTTGAAAAAGCGCGTTTGTCTTTGGGCTACGTCTCTCTAACCTGTTACTACGGTCGGCCATGTTACGTGCCTTTTGATAGTTCGCTGGCTAATTTAATATTACGGGCCAACTAATTTCGAATTGTGTTAGCTTCAGCTAAATCTCTTTTGTTAGTCATTAGTTCTTAGTTCTTACATTTTGAGTTAAAGCCCGAGTGGAGGCTTTGCTGTACGCCCAAAGAGAAAGGCCGAATATTTATCTTATTTTGAGCAAATAAAAGGTAATTAACCCTTCCTAATTTTACGTTTCTGTTTTTGGATTTAACCAATTATTCACTTAGTAATTCACTAAGTTCTTAGACACTTAATTTGACAGAATAAAAGTGAGGAATCCTACCAAGCCTATACCCTTCACTCATATCCCTACTAAACCTTCTAATGTATCATCCATGGATTTTTGCGCTTTTTGCGCGCACTATTAAAAAGCCGATTGGCCAGACATCGACCTACAACCCATCTTGTACTTGAAAGCTCTTCAAGAGAAATTGGATAAAATACATCTTTCGCTACTAAAAAAAGATTTATTTTCTTGGTAATTACAGTTTAGAAAGATAGTGAAGACTAAGGGCTATCAAATGGAATATTTAAAACATAAAGTTTTAGATAAAATATTTCTGTAAATAATATGAAAATCATCTAAAATTGGGCTTACTAAGGTTGTTCACCCAATCTTTTTTCTGAAATTGATTCTCGGTGATGCATAAAAGTTTAATCCATTTCGATGGAGTGCACATACGCAGAAGAGAATCTGCACACTCTTCGTCTTATATTAATCAATTTATAATTATACTCTGCTGTATATTATTATCCAAGTTTCCTTATAATGCTTGCATAGTCTTTCATTTAGCTAACATATGCAGTTCAGCTTTTACTTATATCTCCACTTTTTCCAGGAGTAGATTCTAAAAGCTTCAAGGTGGGTTCTCTCTTTTCCCTATCTTGTGGTAACTGAACTAAAACAGCTGGGCAACACTTAGTAGTGAAATAAACAATTTACTTAAATCTACTGCCATGTATTTAAAAATTGAAATGTACAAACCTTAATCATGGCTCCTCAGAGTCGAATTTATAAGGTCAAGCAAATCGTAATCACGATGGGCTTCGCGCTTCAAGAAGTCTTAAAATCCTTAAATAATTTTTTAATTGAGCCGAATATGTGCTTTAAAATAAAAGGCTCGCAAAAGTTGAGATAAAAAGGTACTTTTAACTTCATAAGCCCGTGACTGCGATATCTTTGGTTCTAACAAAAAACATTGCATGCAGGTAATTTATCGCACACCTAAATTGGCGTAATTATTCTGAATAAAATAATCATTGCCTAAACCAGCGTTTCTTAAACGCTGAGTCGCGAAATCATCTGGGGTCACAAAGCAAAATGTTGGGATCATAGAAGTAGCGGAACATAGGAAGTTTAATTGAGATACGTAAAGTTAAAAAATTGCGTTGATGAGACTTTTAGAGAATTCATATTAATAGCGTTAACGGGATTAATCACCTGCCAGACAAAGCCAAAATGGAATTTTTGAGATATCAAGCGACGCAAAGCTTGAGATTTTAAAAAACATTCTTGACTAAATTCTGGATCGGAGCTAGAAATGAATTTACCACAATTTCTGAAATAGCTTTAAATGTTCTTCTGCTATTCAGCACCATTTTCATTTATAAAACGATTTTTCAGCTTTGATGCGTAATAAATCCAAGTATCGTTCAACTCTAAAACAAATTAAGATGCTTGATGTCCAAACAGTGTCAAATATTGCACCAAGATTTATATTGTTATGCAGAAAAAAAACACACATTTTGTATATTTAAAACAAATCCTAAAACTACTTCCTACCTCGTATAGCCATACATATGAATAAAAAAAATTTCTAAAAGGGGTCATAAATGAATAAAAATTAAAAAGTATAGGCCTAAATAATGGAGTATTTCTCGAAATTTTCAGAATTTAAGGTCTTCAATCATTATTTCAAAAAACAGTTTTATTCTTATGTAGCCTTATCAACAAGAACAGCAAGCACAAATTTGAGCAATTTTTCACCATGAATATGATATCCATCGCCGGAGTTCCGTCGATTGAATTATGAAAATATTTACACCTTTTCATGAAGTTTTGTGGTGGAAATATATTTGAAAAAGTGATTTATTACTTGCAATAATTAAAAGTCTTATTTTTGGTTCTTATACTATTGCAAACTCAGGATCATTCAAAACACATAACATTTCTATTGTGTCTTAATTTATTATATCATGATTCTAAATTCTGGTAAACCACGCAAAGGCTATCTACTAAATCAAAGGCAACTTCTAGGAGACTGTTCTAAGTGATACTAGCTTATAATTGCTTTGCATATAATGTAAATTCCCTATAAGCAGCCAGTTCAATCGCTTGAAGCCAAATTACTGTTCCATTATGTTAGTCTCTCAGCCAGTGGTTAGTCTTATACTTAGTCGATAGCAAGTCATTTAATTTTCAATTTACTGCAAATTTTATTTTGTTTTTTTATAAGTAAATTATTTTAGTTTTACGACCATTCTACTAGTTTCTTCATTTATCTTCCTCTGCGATTTTTCTAGCTTAATAATGCAAAGTAGTATGATAGTCAAAGCTATATGAGGAGTATAGAAACCTTGTATTATTAAGCGAGATAGGGAGAGAATTCTTTATACTCAGAATTAATTTAAACTTTTAGTGCGCTGAAACTATGTATTCAGGCTGAAACTGCTTAAGCCTCTGAGTCCATGCATCCTCCGGTGACAGCTAGATCAAAGGGTTAAAATATATTGAGTCAGTATCTGGCAGTTAGATGTTAGGGTTAAGAATGCATTCCGTTGAGTTATGGAAGCAATGTAAGCTTTTAATGTATTATTAAAATATGCTCCTTCTTCATTTTTCGAACTAAATGAAAAAGAAAATATATTCCAAGATTTATGAACTCTAGAAAATAAAATAAAATTGTTAGTTAAATGAAAGTATTCTATTCCTTATCCATGAAAGATTTTTTTTTTAAATTTGATATACATTCCGTCCTTTACTAAAACTTTCCTATATGTTCTACTTCCCTATATTCCCACAAGTGTTTAATAGGCTTCGCTATAACGAATACTAAGATAATATTGAGCACTCTGTAGTTAATTTAGGAACATTACCTTTTGGAAATAGTAATAAATTTTGATTTATTGTTTTACTCCAGTTGGAAGCAGTACAATAAATGAATTGGCTATCCTAAACCGTAGACTTCTTCAAAAATTCAGTACATTAACCTATTGAATAACCCGGGTCCAAAAAAATTACAACAGATAGTCAGAAACATTATCCTTCAGAATGTATTTCGGAATAAGTCTGCGAACTCATTTCGTAAATTTTTATTTGTAGAAATTATGCAAATTATAAACATTACTTTTCCTTTCGTAAACCTTACATTTCTTCCTATTATTTTCTCTACCAGAGATCGCGCTGTAGTTAACTCTGGAAGTTTATCATCTAGTAAAATTATTGCCATATGGATATTTGGTCAAGACTCAAATTAAATTGCTATAATTTACATGACTTTAGGTTTTAAGATGTCAGTTACTGAAATAACGAGGAATATTCTTCATGTAGGAGAAATTTTAAGTTTTATTTTCAAACTAATATGCCAACAAGACTAAATTTGACTGAACTTCCATGAATTTATCCGTTTTGTGACTAACAATAAAATGAATTAGTAGCGATATTACATGTTAGCGTTTGTGGAACTTGTCAGCAATTTTATTTTCTAACACACCCTTTGGTAGAAAAGCGCGGGCAAAATGACATTTGAATTCATTATCTCTTTTTGTTTAGCAAAAACATAAATTTATAGCAATAATTTGTTAGCATTTGCAGTAAAGTTTTAATACACTCGCCAAAAATGGATTTCTTAAATTTGGGAATAGCTAAATAAAATAAAAATCCAGTATTTCGATTATTCGAATTGTAAAACTCGAAAGAATTTTCGAATTCAATTTCTTCCACTTGGAATGTGCATAAAATTTAACGTTAATTTTTTCCCTTAAGTCTAATTTTTTAACCTTGAATATTCGATAAATTGAATTGTTCCTAATGATACGGGAAAACATTACATTTCATTTACTCATCTTTCTTGACGAGTGGAAATCAGATCTTATTTCTAAGCCATGGGGGCCGTGGCCAACACTCCTCTGTAGAACCTTTGAATGTAAAGCAGCATATTCTTTTATGCTGAAGCTAGTCTGGATTCTAAGTTATTTTCGAAAATTGGCTGCATCCTTGTTCTTGTAAATATTCAGATACATTCTTAAAGGAAAATTTTAATTTGCCTCTGGAAAGCAAATTGGGTTTTTATTAAAATCAACACTCAGCTATTTAAAATGTATTACTGAATATAACAGCATTTATGAGATAAATTTTTGTAATTATTTACTTCAATCCCAGCTTTCATAAACTGCCATTCATTAAGATGATATTTACATCATTAAAGAAAATAATAAAGCAAAATATTTTAAATTATTGCCTAATATATAAAAGCGGCCACGGCATTGAGAATGTTAAGAAAACATTCTATGCAGAGAACAACGGCCCTAAATGCAGTCAGGATCTAAGATATCGAATCGCTTCTAAGAGTTGTAGTACTCCCGTCAGTTTACCATGATTTAATGAGAAGGAATATTTGCTTAATCTCCTTAAGTTCAAAGTTGATGCGTTATGCTTGAGGTACATATTTCTTTTACTAGTATTTTTCTTAGTGTAAATTAACACTTTTGTGTGATATCCATAATAATGAATATCAACATATTTTTCACTGAAAGGAACGTTTTGATTATTCAAAAACATTTAAAAAATCTGCAAAAGTTAAACGATATTTAGATAAATCTCTTCTTGAAAAGCGACTGTTGCATTTAAGTGTTTATATATATTTTTACGTTTGTGCTGGTTTTTAATGTCTGTTTTCGACGATTTCCTTATTGCAAAACAAAAATTCTTTGGCTACTAATGTATTATTTTTTGTAATCATTTTAAATCTCAAACTTATTAAAAAACTCATTCAATTTTCTTAAAAGCGGAAAATGTTTTTCCCTGCGTACTTCAAGTTATTTGTGCTGCTTTGAGATTTGAGTTTCTGAGTGTTCCAGTCTTAAGAGTTAGGCATTCTTATTCGCTACCAGAAGTTATGCCAAAAAGGCAATTTAACGTTATGAACAATTAAAAGGAACTCATCTATTAAGAAGCCACAAAAAGAATACGAAATGATTATATAAATGAAAGTGTAATATGAAAGAAGGTATTATTACTAAGTTACTAAATATTTGCACTGTATAACGCTAAGAATAATTTTTACAACTTTTTTTTTCTGAAGAAGAGAATTACGTATAGTTTCTTCGAAATGCATTAAGCTGCTTACCTGTAAAATTATTGACATTAGAAGCCAAATCACCGCTCGAGTTTGCGTCCGACCAGGATGTTAACCATACAGATTTTAGATGCCAACTCGTCTGAAGATAGTAGGCCTATGACAGTGAGAGGAGTACTGTTGTACTGACCACAAAAAGCTTCGAAATTTGTTAATGATGACAGGAAGCTTTGATTTGCGGAAGATTTGAGCGCACACATCAGTCTGAGCACCACAGAAAGAAAAACCTGTAACAGCGTTGTATGAAAAAAGTTCAATCGCAAATAATGTGTAAGCTTACGTAAGAGGAAGTATCATTTAAACAATGGGCAGTTTGTATACAAATAATCAAATTAAAAATATACGCATGAATATAGAACTGCGTATAAAGTTGAATATGTATAGCAGCGTTGAACATGCTTCTAATGCTGTGGAAAACGTACATTGTAGCCATCTTTTCAGCAGGCTCAGTATGATAGGCTGAGTAGGCAGTGCCACAGTATGTCATGACTGAGCCAATTTCACTTTGTGCAGATCTGTTACTTGCTAGAGTTATCCGACCACGCAGACTTCTTTAACTGGTTTTTTTAAGTGGTATCCTGATCTCTTTGATCCCTCCGTATCGCGTACGCAAATATTTGTGTAACTATGAAGGAACCGATGCAAATACGCTGGAAATATAGGTTGTCTAGAAAAGTATCGTGAAGACAAGCTGCGGTGTAACTGTGTTGTCAGCTTTGGAATCTACAGAATCGCCATGTGACCCGTGATGGCTGTGAGCTGTCTCTCCTGCCACATTTTGAGCATGCGCTCTTGAATGGTCCACTTAATATATGATGTTGGGGGCATAGATGAAATTACTTTTTGGGAGGACTTCGTTTGCTCGCTGCTTCTCCTTCATTTCGGGTGATACCCTTATGATCTGGAACTCAACATAGAACACCATGATTAGGAGAAGAAATTTGCAACCTTAGGGGAAGAATAGCTGTTACATGTGCCGACATGTCCAGGAGGCTAGATGCTGAATCACTAAAAATCGTGGCATTCGGCGCTTGTTCGACTGTGTAGCAGATAGCAGCATGCAGGACTGTTAATTACACACGAAGACTGAACTTTATCATATATGTGAGTGGAAGTTGAAGGTTTTATCTTTCAGTAAATAATACTTCCACACTTCTTCCACGCCACAGAAACATTTAATGAGATAAAGAAAAAAGGTATACAAATTCAATTAGGTAACAGTACCTTCTGCGCCTTCTCGCGCTTGTTGGATATAAGCATAGTTCCTTTTGTATTTATTATTTTCAATAGCCGCTCGGTGCCTACTCGCACACATTGCCATTGTCACCACCTTCGCGTGATTCCGACCTCCCTGTCTTCAACCTCACTCTGGCTGGAGGCTCACAAGTGATGACCTCTGGTGGGTATGGAACTTGTATGTGTATGGTATGTATGTGTGGGTTCCCACACACATATATATAAAACCAATTTAAATTCCAATTCTTGCATCAGTAACTTAATCTCCTTAGGTACTAAACTGTGAAAAGTTAACAACTTTAAATATCCAATCTATTTTTATTTTTTAAACGTAAGTAGATGTCGGCTAGTCTCTGTTCTTTAGTTTAGGTCTCAGTGGCTCCAGATATCTTAGTTGTCTAGTAATGTCACATAAAAAATATCAAAATGTTATGATTCAAGGCCTTATAAAAATGTCAAATAAATTATAAGATTTCCAAATGCTGAAGTAAATTTAAAGAAAGTTTCCGTACGTTATGCTAAATTCAGTATTTTAAGGCTGAATTACTTGATTTCATTTTTCTTCTACTTTATCTACAACTGAATAACGACAAACATTATTCGCATACTTTATTCTTTTCTTAGGCACTTGTTACCTTTTAAATGATTAACTTGAATGTACTCCACAATGAATAGTGTTTTCAATGTTAGCAAGATAAATGCTTTTGATAATGCTGAAATTGATTAAATTTAGTGTTACAATATTTTACTTTAATCCTCAGAGACTACAAGTTACATTCTTGGCTATCGTAGTCTTTCTTCCACTTTCAAAATAAATATCAGAATTACATTCCCTGCATAAAACATGCATTATCAGCATACAGTTTCACGAAGAGCTAACTTAATAAAGGACTAGAAGTTTTGCTGTGATTATTAAATTTTAAAGGGATAACTTAAGTTATAAATTTCTGGATAGAAACTTTTAATAATGCAATGAAATTTTCATTAAAATTATACGTGGCTGGTAATTAAATAAGAAAATTAATTAATTTCTAATTATCCTTCCCTGATTTAAATATGATCATAAAAAGTACAATGATGTTTTCTGCAGTACAGCATCTTAATATGAAATTTAGATACAACTTTTACAGATAATAAGAAACACAAAATTCGAAATCACTTTTACGAAAACTAGTTATCGCCAGCTTCTAGAATACTTCTTTTGTTACTTGTGAATAATTCTAAATGCCCAAAATAGAAAATTATTGAAACAAATGCTTTAGTTTAAATATTTTTTTAACTATTTAAAATAAAATTCAAGAGTCATTCCAGTTTTCCTCAATCCGCAAAAGCAATCATTACTTTGTAAGATGCATCCAATTATACTTTACTTTAACTTCAAATGTATGAAATACTCTATTTATTTAAATAATAAAGTATCTGTTTCAGTTGTTTTTTCGAGAAGCAGGCTAATAATTTCACAACCTATTGCTCAGAAGTAGCACAAATAGTAAAATACTTATTATTACGGCATCTATAGCTATTCCACTTCTTAAAGAGGAATTAAAAATGTACGTGGTAGATTCTGAAGAAATTAGAGAACAAGCGTCTGCAGATAAGGTTCACTTAAACTTCTTAGATGACTTTCTTTACCATATTTTTATTTTTATATATTGCATCTGTTTCGCATTGGTTTTCGACACAATACGTACTTTACACATATCCTAATTATATGTCATCCACACTTACTAATTACTGAAACAAGCTGAACTGCTAAAATTACTGCAACAAGTTGCCTATATATTATGAAAGCATGAATGATATCAGTTGGAAGGATAAAGTTCTAACTTATTATTCTTAAACTGGGCCTTTTAAGATGTTGCTTTATACTAAGGATTTATTTAGGATACAAACTGCTGTTAATTCCTTTTCTTGTAGCCAAATGCATAGTTTCTACATCTAACAGCATTTTTAGGATTTCTATTAAGGTTAATGTAACTTAAAAATATACAGAATTATCAAGAAGCAAAATTATAGTTTACCAGAAAACCAATATTAAAATGCATCTGAGAATAATACGAGCATTTATTTTAAATGCTAATCAGAACTATAAATAGTAAGATACACCAAAGATGCATTGTTAAACGTTTTAAAGCAAAGCAATTCGATCAACTCTCGATAATCTTGGGAAGTTAACGGTTGAGGATTAAGTGGATATTGTCCAAACAACGTTGAGCATGTTTACTGCAAATGATGTAAATTCAGTTATCACAAACACTCAGCATAAAACAAAATTGTCTACGAAAAATACATAAAAGTAAATATTCAGAATATCAATAATGTTAACAGATGAGTATTGTGGTATTTAGCAGCTACTTTTATCCACAAGACGCACATAATTTAATTGCACTTAATGTGCACTTTCAAATCATTCATTAAAAGTAAATTGCTCAATTGTAAAAATAATTTAAGAGTGCAGCCATTTGTATTCTCTTTCAGAGTTACAGAAAGAAAATGCGCCCTAAAGAGAAAGAACTTAGAATATTTATTTAAATTATATTATCAAATAAACTTGTTTTCAGATTAATATGCTTCAAAATTCAAACTATTGACGGTATTTTTCTGAAAATTCGAAGTGTTATTACTCCTTCCTGGTTTTCTGACTGCTTTTGGATTAACTGTGACTTTGAATCAACGGTAAATGTCGTCTCCGATATCATCCTGGTAGCTCGGCAGAGAATTTTAGTGCAAAGTACCTGAAAGTAATTCAAAGTTTATTTATATTTAAAGACTACGTACGAAATGCTGCATCTTAATAACCAGTTCTCACCTTCATTCTGCAGCTGTGGACGTTTTTATTATTTTAGTTTACTTACCATCATAACTTAACAAATCCAATAAAGCTCTCATTATTCAGGAACTTTTATAAGACAATCCTTTTTCCATGTAAATCAAAAGTATTCTTCATAGTTTGCTTTAATTAGGCTGCTGTGAAAGTTAGTGCTTTAAAATTGTTAAATATAGTAACTGTAAATTAGCTTCAAATAACTGATGAAGGAAATGATGAAGTTCATTTTAAAGCATCCCGTTATCTTTGAACTTCTACCGTAAAAATTACGAACTGAATATTGGATCATTACGTCTCTACGCCAGAGTTTGCAATGCGATAGCCGCGGGCACTAAGATGTCTGCGAAATAGTTTTAAACTGCCCATAGTTCAAATACCTAAATTCGAAATTTTAGCTATTTTGATAACTAACACTCGTAACTGTAATGAATAATAATAGTAAAAATTCTTATTTATCTTCTCCATTTTAATAACTGTACGAATTACAGAACTAAACTTTTGATAAAAAATCGAATCCTCATAAAACAAATCACACGCTGAAATCCCAAATTTCAAAAATATGTCCTTCTAGCAAAACAATTTGCTGACTCCTGCTTTATACTATCAGAAATATCTATAGACTATTTTAGAATGTGTATAAATTTTAAAAACGAAGAAATCCTTATTTTTATGGACTTCGATCCAATACTCGACATTTAGTGATTGTTTAAATCCAACAATCATACTTCTAGTGATTGTACTTCGCTGTACTTCAAAATTAGCATAAGCTGAAACCGCGCGCTTCTTCTGACGGGAAGTTGAAGCAGAGAGGAGATAGACAGATTTAAATTAAAATAAAACTTGGTTAGCTTAATTAAAACCCTACATACTTCCCGCCAGAATTGCGATAGTTAAACTACTTTGGTCCAAACCATGTTGAATCATTTTTCTTTCAAGTCTTATTCTTCAAACAGTCTTACTCCTTCCAGCAAAATCTGGAAGGAAAATGATTTTAGTACAACATAATAACAGAATATTCTAGGTGGTACAAATCCTTATTTTTACCTGTATAAATTCGCACACACACATTATCATTCAAGCACAATTAAATTCTTCCCCCAATGCTCTCTCACCGGTGTTGGTTGAAAAGCAAACCGCGTTGCGGGTTTTCTGTGTTCGGGGGTGTTCAACTCTTCCACCTACGATCGACTAACATTAGTTAGAACTTGACATACGAGACCTGAAAAGACGCCCTATAACCAGCTAATCCTAAGGTTCTCACTAGCTTTACGTCTAACACTTTAAATGTATTTGGTGGAGAGCCTAATTAACACTTCCATTCTAACATACTCAATCTTTAACTTTTCATGCATACAATTCGCAGTTTGCACACAATATTCACATTGATATTGCACTTAACGTTCATTGCTAGCATAATATTATTTGTTACATTTCATAACACATTAACAATTTCATAGCAATCCTGAAATGCAAATAGAGGTTAAATTTCTAAGCTTTACAGCAAGTGCTTCCTATTCCTTTCTCAAGGTACTTTCATGAAATATCACTTTACATTAAATTAATAGTCCACAGACTAAATCGTGTTTTTCAATTTTCCCGATTTTTCATTCTAGACATTTTACAAGTCTTTCGACAAAGCATCGTACAAAATCATTTATATGGCTATCCTAGGTAAAGTGATAGTTTTTCACATAACTTCGAATTATTTTCACTACATTTCTATTCACCCGTTCCGCTATGTTTGACTGCGGACGATACGGGACCATTTTTAGATGACGTATGCCCAGTTTTGCACACATTTCCTCAAACATATTACTAACAAACTGGGGACCATTATCGGAAATAACTTTTAGGGGCGCCCCCTATTTTAAAATATACTTATTTAGAATTGAATCTACTACAATTTTTGCAGACGCGCGTTTTAACGGAATTAACTCTAACCATTTGCTAAAATGATCCACTATAACTAAAAGATATCGGCTTTTGTTAACTTTACTTCGAGGGTAAGGTCCAAGTAAATCAATGCCTATTATTTGATTTGGGAATTCTGATTTAATACTATTTAGGAACCCGGCCGGGCGGAAATTAACATAATTATTTAATTGACATGTTGGGCACGACTGGACATACGCCCTAGTAAACTTTTGCAGTTCTGGAAAGAAAACTGCCTCGCGAACTCTCTGAACAGTTTTTCTTATACCTAAATGAGCCGAAATGGCACAATCATGCAACTCTTCTAATACATTCAACCTCATGCTAGCTGGGATAACCGGTCTATATTCATGATTCTCATTAGTAGCTTTCGTATAGAATAACAGTCCGTCAATTAATTCGTAATTTTCGGCCCTATTTCTTATCGGCACAATATCCGGATGATTGAAATTCTCAGGGTCGGCCAAATAATTGTATATATTTTTGAACTCCGGATCTTTTTTGAGTTCGGCTATTACTGTTTCACGAGAATCTAATACTTTGGATGTTAACATGGCTATCTTAATTACACTTCCATTTTCATCTAAGTTAATTCTGCTTAAAGCATCTGCCACAACATTTTCTTTTCCCGGCGTATGTTTAATTATTAGGTTATATTCCTGTAATTTGAGAGCCCACCTTATTAATCTGGGTGATAAATTTTTTCCAGAATAGAGTCTAGTGACCGCCGCGTGGTCGGTATATACAGTTACTGGAGAACTTCCAAAGAACACACGAAATTTCTGTACTGATGCTAACACTGCGAGAGTTTCTCTCTCTGTTGCGGAATAGTTTCTTTGGGTTTCATTTAATGTTCGGCTGAAAAAAGCCACGGGCTGACCATTTTGGGAAAGCACTGCACCAATCGCGAAATCTGAAGCGTCCGCTGAAATCTCTAATCCCTTATCCCCTTCTGGAAATTTTAAGACGGGAGCTTGAGTCAATGCGTCTTTCAATTTTTGAAACGCCAAGTTGGCTTCTGCTGACCACGAAAACCTAGCTTTTTTTCTTTTCAACTTTAGCAGTGGCTCAGCTATTTTTGCAAAGTCTTTAATGAAAGCCCGGTAATATGAACACATCCCGAGAAACGACGATAATTTCTTCGCTGTTTTAGGAACAGGATAATTTCTAATGGCTACTATTTTTGACTGATCCGTTTCGATTCCCTTTTGGGAAATTTTAAATCCTAAATAACGTAACTCTTTTGCGGCAAATTTACATTTAGACGCATTTATCTTTAAACCAGCTTCGTTTAACAATGAAAATACTTTTCTTAAATCTTGTAAGTGTTGTTCTAGAGTACTACTCGTAATTATAATATCGTCTAAATATATGAAAGTGCTTTTACCAAGGACTGGTCTTAAGACGATGTCCATACATCTTTGGAACGTTGCCGGCGCGCCGGATAAACCGAACGGCATTCTAAGAAATGCGTATGTGCCAGATTTAGTTATGAACGCGGTTTTGTGTACGTCTTCGGGTTTTACCCCAATCTGAAAATAGCCACTCGTGAGATCTAATGTAGTCATGTATTTTGTAGACGAAATATTTCGAATTATTTCTTCAATTATCGGCAATGGATATACAGGATATTTTGTAACTGAATTTAACTTGCGATAATCTATAGCAAAACGCCACCGCTTCGGGTGCGTAATCGGGTAATCATTATTCTTTTTACATAAAACCACCGGACTCGCTCATGCACTCGAAATAGGAGTTATTTTTTATTTTTTAACATTTCATTAATATGATGTTCAATTATTTCTTCTTTGATCCTATCATATCTCTATGGCTTTTGCCTAACTGGCTGAGCGTCCCCCGTGTCAATGTCGTCGTTCACCACCTGTGTAAAACCCGGTACATCACTAAATAAATTCGCAAAATTACTTACCAGTCCTTGGATTTTCTCTTTTTCTTCTGCTGGTAAATGTTCCAAGTCCAGCTGCGGGGGCTTATCATTCTTCATTTGAATTGGCTTCATATTTAACGTCAACTCTCCCCCTTTAAAATCAATTTTTGCTTCTGCCAAACTAAAAAAGTCCACACCTAGAATAATACAAGTCTGCAGGTTACGCACAATATAAAACAGGATTCTTACCTGTTCGTTGTTGATACGCACGAACAATGGTACTTTTCCTAAACAGCTACATTTTTCTCCTTGGGCCGCTATGACATCCGTGTCTCTTGCACTAAAAATTCTGTAACGTCGAAAGTGCTTCTTAAAGAATCTTTCCGATACGAAGCTGCTTTGGGCTCCTGTATCCAAGAGGGCTGTCGCCGGTATGTTGTTGATTAGAACTTCAATCTTCGGCAAACTCAAATTCTTAACGACCACGGTGTTTAAATTGATTTTGGAAGGGTTTTGCGCTGCTTCGGACTTCTTCACCTTCCTCGAAGAAATCCCTCTTAGTTTAAATTCTTTTTCTTCTGGTTGCCCTCGGAATCTTTGCTTGTTCTTCTATTAAATTCCCTTCGTTCGCCGCTCGCTTTAGGAGACACATCTTTCTTCGGCCATTGCTTCGCCTTATTCCCGTAACTTTGATTTTGCTTTTGCTGGGGTCTTGGCGAACTCCACTGACTTCTCTCGCTCAAATTCGCTCAAATTGGCGTCGTCGCTCGTTGTCGGCTGTTCTTCGGCTTTCAAACTGTACTGCGAGCTCAAATAATCTGTCTAACGTCGTTGGATTTCTTAGCTCGATGAAATCTTGAACTTGGGGCAGTAGCCTAGGAAGTATAACTTGAATAATTTCAGGATCCTGGCGACTTCCATACAAAAGCTTGAAAACTTGAATTTTTCTCAAAATAAAATTAGACAAATCTTCTATTTTTTCTTGATATCGACTAAATAGTTCAGCTTCCAATCTGGCTCGATCTCGCACTACAGGAAATGCTTTCACCAGGGAATTCTTGAAATTTTCATACGTATATGTGGGGCTTCCTGGTTCCCCCAAGAGATTCTTTCCGATGCACTTGAACCAACTTAGCGCATGGCCCTTCAAAGCGCTGGTAGCAAGGGCGACTTTCTGAAATTCGTGGATTGGATATAGCATGAAGTGGGAGTCTAACTTTTCTAGGAAATTGATTACGGCTCTCTTGCCGTCAAAACTTGCCGCTCGCTTCATGGCTTAGCCGAATCCTTCTATGCCAGGAGGTGCTATCTCAGGATTCTGGACAGGTACAGCATGTGTCTCAGGTTCGTCTTCTTGTTGTTGAGGCCATCCTCTTCTTTTGGTTCGGGCGCCACTATGAGGACTGAGCATTCTGTACGTGTTTTTGGAGAACATGGTGAATTCTGTAAAGGGTTCTTAACCTAAAGTTCTCAGTCCTGAACTGGAACAGGGAGCGGAAGGTACGCTATGTTCTGATGTAACTGCTGGGCTGGATAATAACTGCACGTGAAGGGATTTGAAATCCTCTTTTATTAAATCACTATTAAATACAAACTTCCCAACTCGGGAGAGATACAGAACGTAAAAGACCGCACTTGGGTCGAACTTAACAATCAATTAAATTTAACTAAATTAAAATAGAACTTAAATCGAAGGTTGCTTCGCAGAGTAATTCGCGGAAGTTGGCCTCTACCTAAAAGGGTGCGTAGCAAGATATACTAATACTAACGCACTTCAAAATGTTTTACAATGCTATCACGTAGTAAGCACTATGGCTTATAAATCTGAACTGCTAGCTGGTCAGGCGAACGTTGAGCGGCGTGACCGTGATCTGAGTCTAAGCTCTCTCACACACCGAGAGGTTTCTACCTCTGACTTAAATAGTACTTGGCTGTACTTCAAAATTAGCATAAGCTGAAACCGCGCGCTTCTTCTGACAGGAAGTTGAAGCAGAGAGGAGATAGACAGATTTAAATTAAAATAAAACTTGGTTAGTTTAACTAAAACCTTACAAAGTATAAGCGCATTTTACTAAAAATCTGTCTTCAATCAATAAAACTTGCAGTTTCATACTTATAGATCGCATTTCGTATATGAAATCCTAGGGTATATGCAGGATTTTTTGTCACTGTGTTTAATTTACATTGGTCAAACTAAGATTTAAAATTTCGCACTAAGGAACATGAGGCATATCTTAGGAAAAAACGAAACACATAAATACACTCTTACTTAATGCTGTTGGTCAGAAATCACGTTTTCCATATTTCTGCAGCAAAAATTATAATAAAGCCATCTTCCTCAAGCGAATTAAATTTTCTAGAGGCGTTTCACATTTATAAAAATCTTTCAGTTCTAATTAATAATCTCACTTCCACCGCATGTTTACCCTTAGCTTTAAGGAAATTATTTCATAGTTGTTTTATTTTGCATCGATAGATGGCGCCAGTAGCTTTTCCCTCCTTTATGTTATTGTTACCGCCTACACACAGGCTTCTCTTTCGTCATTTGCACGTCTTAGTTGAAGAAGCAGGTTCTATACTTAAATTTTCGAAACTAATCCTGCAAATTTATAAATATTAAGGTGATTTTTCTTGCCTTACTACCTTCAGTAAAAAATGTAATTAACGATTTCTGTATTGACGAAATTCGGCCAATAATATTGATTTAATGGTGCCATACATGGGCAAATATTTTCGTATTCTAAATTCGATTAAATTTCAGTCTCTTACCACTCATTGCTATTTTATATTTCAGTTACTTAGAAACATTTCAGTTGAATAAAATGCTGAAGAAGTATTTTTCCTTAGACATTTTTCAGACTTAAAATTTTTATTAATGTATAAGTCAGATTACATCACTAAGTAGTTAGACCTGCATTTAACTTAACCTGCACCTCTTCTATATGCACTATCGATATAATTAAATTTGTAACTAGATAAGCTTATTACAGATAGCAATGAGAACTATTGGATTCCTACTTAAAGCAGTACTGACATCAGGAAGTGGAAATAAAGAAAGAGATGTTCCTTGGAATATCAACTGATCTTTGAATTCATAAAACCGTTATATATATATATATATAACGGTATACTTTGATATATGACAGTGTAAAGGTATACTTTGATATATGACAGCATTTCTCTTAACTGCTTTCTTGCTAAGCGCATTAAGGATTTTCCCGCAACATTTATCTCATTGCATTAAGCATTATCTCACAATGTTTAGGTATGAATTCTTAGAAAAACGTCGTTGAAAGTGAATACATCTAGCATTTTTGTAAACAAATATTGTTGTTGTAATTGCTAATGCTCACTTGTCTGACCTATAGTCAGCCCAAGCCCACGAAATTCCTGCGGCAAAGAGCGCAAGTTTTGCGCCTGTCATTGGAGACAGCCTTGAGCACCTCTAGGTGACAGTGCGATATAGCTCAGTCCCCCCCCTCCATTTTTGATGGAGAACACCCCAGCGGACGGGTCCGAGGGTCTCCCACCCCTCTTCTCCTACCAGCAACCTCTCGAGAAGACTTTCAGCTGCCTATATTAAACGTGCCCCCCTGCCGCACAGGCATTTACAAACAACCATGCCTTCTCCGAGATTCGAATCAGGGCTCTTCGGCACGGCAGTCAGCGACGCAAACCACTATACCGGTTAGGCAGCAAACAAACACTACTACGAACAATGCGTGCTGGAGAAAGAGAAAAAACTTTCAAAATCCAAAGCTATATCTATCATGAACAAAGTCATTTTCAATTATTTATCTTTATGTAGATCTGTATTGTTTTTTTTTTTTCTTCTTTCAAATAACTTTCCTTTTACAAACATGTTTATCTCTTAAGGAAACACAAAATTTAAAAATGGATTTTAGCTTCATTTTTACGGTTTCGTTATTAAAAAGTGAATAATTCAGTATTTTCTGATTTGAAAATTTTAATATACCTGTCCCATTTTTAACCTTCACTTTTACTTTTAAAGATTCGTTATTAAATATTCAATAATTCATTCTTTTATGATTAGGATGAAACAAGTACACTCACCTTTCTTTATTCTTTTATTTTTTTTCTGTTAGTGCTTCACGGATAGGATATTAATTTATAAGATATTAATTCTTCTTTAGAACTAACATTTTTAATTTATTGTTGAAAGAAATTGAGGAAAAATAAGTCATCTTTTTTTCTTGAATTCCTAAATTCAAAAGATTGTTTTCTGAATTGTTCTTTCATGGAGACTCCAGAAGATCAGATTCTATCCGGAAAAGAGGACTTGGTAAAATGTAACTTCTTTCCTTTCAGTTTGTTCCTATTCCTTGCCTTGGAAAATAGCTAAATTGTTTCTAAAGTAATATTGAATTGTTCACTGCTATAAATATAAAAAGACACAAAATAACATTTGAAAATTATAATCATAGAGATTCTATGTTCCATGTAGAAATAAATGGAAGTTTAACTTATAAGGAGAAAAAATAAATAAATAAAGGAATAAAATTTTAAAAAGTAAATAATCAATTTTGGTACATTATATTCAGTCTAGATCCAAACGGTTCAGTCTATATCCAAAGCAGAAATGCCATTTTCCACAATTCTCTTCAATTCACTTGCAGAATTTTGTCAGTGATTAATCTATTTCCTGCAAAGTTATTAAGTTCAAATTTTATACACACACTGTTTGCCGATGACAATGCAATGGGGCTCAAGAGATTTTTTTCAAACTTCTGTTTAAATTTTTTTAATTTAATCTTTAAACGATTTTTGCCCATATCTTCATTTAACAAAAAACTAAGCACATTAGAATTTTACTGTTTGCACCATTAAATAGAACTGAAAAAAAATCTCTTCACTGAAGCTTGTATGAAAACTTTAGCTTGAATTGTGAATACTAGGCAAATATTTGAAAACGCCTGTGATTTTACAGATTATTTACCATTAATGATTTTAAAATTTGAATACCTAAAAGTGTGTCTGATAAGTTTTGAAATTTTCACAGATTATAAAACAAACTCTTCTCCCTCTTTTAAAATAAAAATGGTAAAAATGTATTGCCTTAGCTATTTCATACATTTTCCAAATCAAAGTTTAAAGAAAGGCTTTCAAATTCAACCGGTTGTCATAAACTTCCATTCTTTTTGCCCAACATGAGCGATATTTCTACCAGTTGATGAGTTTCCTTTTTACTTTGAATATATAGCAGTTATTCATGAAATTTAACACAATCAGATTTAGGGCATACTGAAACCTCTTACCAGTAAATAACTGAATTTAGAGTTGCCTCTTATTCCTGCGAAATAGTAGAAGTCAATTTAAGTTAGTTAATAAGTTCTATACTTCATGTTGGAGGCCCAATAAAATTTGACCTATACCTCAAGTTGGATACATACAAAACATTTCTCTTTTATTTCTGTTGCATTCATTTTTTCGTATTCTGAAATCGTTAGTTAAGGCCAGGATGAAATTTTGCATGGTAAGTTAGGCGATTAGACTAGTACTTAGAGTTAAGCCAAAGTTGTGAGGAGTTTTCACATTCCTTACAGCGTGCCTTCGTGGGGTAATCGAAAGCACATCGAACTTGCAAAACTTGCAATCGAAAGGTCTGGAATTTGAATCCCGGGAAAATTATCGCTGAAACTTCGTGTTCCCCACTTCCACAAGACTAACAAACTCTAAACGTAGCCCCCAGACAGGAAGTATTGTAGAGCTATCAGCAGAAATTTGGGAGCAAGAAATGCTTGAAGGCAAATTGTGCTGTCGCCGCGATCCCAGATCTGAAATTTCCGAATGCTAGCCGAACGTGTTTACAAATACAAGAATAAGAAGAAACTTCCGTATAAAATGAGTTTAAGCTTTTAAATGAAATCAAAACGGTAAAAGCAAAGACGAGAAAGGAGAAACCTGGTATGTGGGTGAAGGAAAAACAAGATCTAATGGAAATAAATGTACGTAGCATCACATTAGGTAGACATGAAGTTGCAAAGCAAATGAAATAAAGTTCAAAAAAGATTTTTATACAGTAAGTTTTATTTCAAATGAATATAATAAATAATGCACTAAAAGGAAAAAAATAATTTATCATGTAGTTTAATGGGAAGCATATTAAATAATACTATTTACAGAATTCGTCTACAATTTTATATCTCGAATACTATCTCATCGGGCATTACATTTAAAAGATAATGGCTCATCTATTTGGCAATGCAGTTAAATTAATAGATTTCGTTATTAAGACGCCCCAAGATTTTATTATTTGGGATACAAAATTCTGCACATAGAATATTTTAATCTGTTATTCTCATTAAACTTTATGATAAATTATTTCTTTCCGTTTAGTACATTAATTATCATGTCCACTTGAAGTAAAAGCTTATTGTATAGAAACCTTTTTTAATTGTGTTATATTTTCTGGTTTTTAACCTAAAAATTATAAATGATGGATATTTTAATTAATAAAACAAGAATAACAAACTGTCAGAGAAGAAAATGAAATAAAGAAAAATAATTGAACTTCTTTAAAAGAATGAACATGACGCTTTGAATATTTAATTTCGGAAATTGAATGTAATAAAAATGTCACAAGGAACATTTTACTTGAAGCTAAAATATAAAAGAATGTTGCCAGTTCGCCATTAATTCAATTTAATTGGCAATTCAAAATGGCACTCAAAAGCAATTTTTCCTCGAGAAACGCGTTTCTTCCCCTGTCTGCTTCTGACTGAAAAACACATTTTTAAAAATATGTATAAAATCGTTCAATTTATATTAATACTTTAATTAATATTTTTTATCGTTGTTGTTTTAAAAAAAGGCTAAAAGTTTGTCTTATAACCTATGAAAAATTAAAAACTTCATATTCGACACATTTTAGATGTGAAAATTTTAAAACTATAAACATCAAATAGTCTCTAAACTAAAACGAAATTAAAAATGATCTAAACCTATAGAAATTAAGTTAAAATTTCATACAAATTTCACTAAAACGATTTTTTTCGCCCTATACAATGCTGCAAACATTAAAATTTTGATCCGCCTAGTGTGTTCGTGAAACGGAGATATATGAAAAAAATTCTTTTATTTAAATAGAAAAAAATGAGATTTTGAAATATCGCTAAGCCACATTGCATTTTCAGAGGCAACCAATGTGTGTGGAAAATTATCAGGAAATAGGTTAGAAATCGATGACAAAATTTCCTTCGCTGGGAGACATCATCAGTGAAGGAATAAATGCTTAAAAGAAAAGGAAATAAACTATAACACATAACAATCATTTCAACAATTAATTGCTTCAATGTTGCTTTAAAATATATATATAAAAGTTGGTTATGTAATGAAACTTGATGCCGTTAGGGACTTGAAGAAAGCAAAGAAATTGTGATGTAATTGTCGTTTCATTCAATTATGTTCCTAAGATATTTCAGTGAAAATATTTTTAGCTGAATGTAATATGAAGGACTTTTTTACAGCAAGCAATTTTTCCCCTTTTCAATTAAAATCTTCAAAATTGAGACAAACAGGAACAAACGGAAGTAATTACTAAGCCATTCGCCTACGTAATTTCAGTATAGATAGACTTTAACTTCCTATGAATGTAAAAGCATGTAATCCACCGTCTCTGAGGTGTGTTATTCCTTTCAACGATTTGAAAATTATGAATTCAATCATATCAAAATAACGGGAATTTATGAGCTAATTAATTTTAAATATTACGTTTGTTATAAAAAATAGATTCTGATTTAAAATCTTTGCTTTTTGAAATTCATAATAATAAAAATGTTTTTCAGTATATTAATTATTAATTCATTTTTTTTAATTTATAATATTTGTTCCAAAAAACGAGATAGCTCGTTGTCTTAAAAATATTCTTTTAGCTTAAGAGTTATAACATGAAAATTGAGAAATTCTCATATATTTAAATCAATTTTGGCATGGTATATTTACAGTAGCGAATATTTACAATCACCACTTGCTTTAGTAACTGATGCAATACCTTGCAGCATGATGTAATTTCAGATAGCTTGATAAATTAAAAAATCTACGCATAAATTAAAGGAAAATAAAAGTTTACGAGTTGCTTCTTTCAGAATTTAGTTTAAGACATGAAATTCTAAAATGTTATTTTTGCAGTGTAAGACGTGTGATTCTATATAATATTATGTAAATTATATTGTTATGCAAGTCGTCTTATATGAATATTGCATTTAAGCTGGCAGAAAACCAAATCGTATTCCTTTGACATGTGAAATATTTACTAGTATATATATAT
>KK113534.1:0-12099 GCA_000611955.2 Stegodyphus mimosarum | reverse complement strand
TAAATATAAATTATGAAGTTTCAAGTTCTGAGATCTGAACTGTGTTAAATACAAGACAAATTAACTATAAATCAAACAATACTTATTTTTGCCATCTTATAGTATTAAATAAAATTCAACTCAAAACAGCGCTTCTGTTTTAAAAGCGAAAGACTTTATTTTTGTACAATCCCTTTTGAATGAAAATATATCTTAAAATGCAAAACTCTCAGAATATTATACAAATACAGTATCATTTAAATATAAAATTAAGAAACTCATATGCATGTCGGAAAACACAGACACAGACCGATAGGTTTTCGAATTAAAAATGAAACTGTCGTGCAGGGAAAATAACAGAAATAGAGAAGGAAATTGAGGCATAAATAAAGATGAAAAACCAAGATTAAATACAGAGAGTCAGTCGTAAAAATATTCCTTATTTTTGCAGCTATTCTCTAGAGTATACTGCGTATAGCCTAAAGTACGTTTAAGAGCTTTAATACAAACACAACAGCGAAACGATGCATATCAATATGGGTTTTCCTCACCATGCCTTTCTCTCAAGTCATTCATTGTGCAAGAATTGTTCCAATAGACGCTTACCAAAATTATTGATAACAAAACTCCAGGGATTTGAGATAAATCCATTCATGTAGATCACAGAAGCATGAAAGTCACGAAAATCGGAATGGACACAAAATGATGTGATAAACGAAATAATCTTTAAACAGTATTTGCTTACTCATAATCATATGATTTTGCACATTACTTTGAATCCAAGTCGCATTTTGTAAAACATCACATATCATAACTCTAGAATCCCTTGAGTGGACAATGATGACGTAACTCCTGCTGTCTTGACGCTGTATGGAATGGAATCTATGAAAAAGCGGATTTCCAAAAATTAGAATCCAGAAGGAATTCAGCTGTATTTCCAATCAATACCATCACTTTACAGTAGCAGTGGTGTTTATAACAATTAATGAACATCGGTGTAGGAGCAACAAAAACTGTATCTTGTATTTATGAAATCGACAAAATGTGCTTTATCTTCTCAGAGAACTGCAGTCTCCGTTGTCACACAGGATCATGAATTCACATGAAACTTATTCTTATATTTAACATGTTAATTTAGCGCGTTTCTTTTCGAAAGTCTTACTTTTACTTCTTTGTACGCGAAGGAAAGGAAGTGTTTTAATCACGAAAGATTTCGAGTTGTCAGATTTTAACAGAAATATTCATTTTGACGGTTTTCAAATCCATTTTGACTGCTTTTCGCGTGATGTCTGTACGTACGGATAGAATCAAAGACTCCAAAACGGATTGTAAAATGGATTCAAATTGAATTCAAAATGGACTTTTTTCGTACGTATGTATGTATCTCTCATAACTCAACTGCAAACCATCAATCTTAGAATGTTGAAATTTTGTATATGGGACTGCTATGACGCTAACTTTTTTTATTGAAATCATCAGTACCCAACGTATGTGCGTATATATATTGTAGAGTTATTAGGAAATTTTAATGTCAGGAAACTGAAGAAATGAGCAATGCCCTCGCCGGGACTGGAACCACGGATCTCTCGAATACGCGTCAAGTGTGCTCACCACTACCCCACGAAGGCATGCTAAGAAGGCAAGAGAAATGCCTTATATATTCCCCATTTTAAAGGGTGACTGGACATTAAGGGACCCAATCGCCAAATCCTGGTAATGGAGAATCATCATCCAGCACATGCTTTAGTTCGGGCGCCGCTGTAGAGTCATTAGAATATTTTAATGTGAGGATACTGAAGAAATGAGCAATGCCTTTGCCGGGACTCGAACCACGGACCTCTCGAATACGCGTCGAGCGTGCTGATCACTACACCACGAAGACATGCCAAGAAGGGGGGAGAAATACCTTATTATGTTTATATATATACACTCACGTTTGTGAAAATTGCAACACCAAGAAGGAATCGTCATAATTGAATGCAATTTAATACAAAGTTGAGTGGTAGTGGTACAAATAAATGATTAAATGTTCAAAGCAAACAAACAAGAACAAGAGATCAGAATCAGTATTTTGTGTGGCCACCACGCGCCGCAATAAGTGCTGCTACACGACGTGGCATGGAGTCAAACAAAGTTTGAATGTCTGACTGAGGAAGAGCATTCCATATCGTTTGTACGCGTACCCAAAGTTCGTCTGCAGACGCAACAGGACGAGGATCACGAGCAAGACGCCGACCAATGACATCCCACACATGTTCAATTGGCGACATATCCGGGGAACACGCAGGCCAAGGAAGAAGCTGTACCTGCTGCGCTGCAAAGAAGGATTTAACAATCCGAGCAGTATGAGGGCGGGCATTGTCCTGTTGAAATACAGCGCCTGGCAAGCTTTGAAGGAAGGGAACAGCTTCGGGCTGTAGAACTTCACGGATATACCGGTTGCTGTTCAGATTGCCCACAATTCGTAGCAATTGAGATCGTCTATGATATGCTATGGCGCCCCAGACCATAACTCCGGGTGTTCGTCCACTGTGGCGTTCGATAATGCACTCCGGAAGGTGGCGTTCACCGGCATAGCGTCTGACACGAATGCGGCCATCATGGTACCACAAATTAAAGCGGGATTCGTCAGAAAACACGACATGCTGCCAATCAGCACGCCAGTCTCTATGCTGATTGGCCCATTGTAGCCGCAGGCGGCGATGGTCGTGCGTTAGGGGGATCCTGTATAAAGGAGTCCGTGCGCGCAGTCCACACTGCAGCAGACGTCTACGAATTGATGAAGCACACAATGAAACACCTGTAGCTATTGACCACAGTGCTGCCAATTGTCTAGAGGAAGCTGTACGGTCCGTCCGCGCCATGCGGACCAGGTGTCTATCATCGCGAGCTGACGTCACATTTCGGGGTCCACTCCCGGATTTCCGAGTTGTCCGACACTCGTCCGTCCACTGCTTCCAAACGCGCATCACTGTGCTGCTGTTACGCTGCACACGAGAGGCTACTGCACGATACGACAATCTAGCTTCACGAAGGCCGATGATTCTCCCTCGTTCAAACTCTGTAAGTTGTTCAAATCTCGCTCTCTTTCGTCGACGAGGCATAAGTACAGATTGAGTTAACGTTTACCACTAGCAGATAACCACTGATAACCATACACGCCTCGCTACAGCCGTCTATTTATTCGGATCCATTAGCCGTTCAGAGGGCGCTGCTCAGCATACGCATGCGCTACGGATTTGCAATTCTAATCATTTGCATATCATGCGCTACTTTGCATTTCCTGAAAATTTCAGCTCACTCGCGTAAGTCCTTCATGGTGTTGCAATTTTCACAAACGTGAGTGTATATACACACGCACCCCTTACTTGGATTAAAGGACCTTATCCGGCCTTTATTTTCGAAATCGTTGATTGTACACATATACTTCCAATCACAAAATTGTTTTAAATGATAAAAATATTTATGTTTTGGCAATTTCAAACTAAATAACAAACTAAAACATTCATTTTTGACAAATAACGAAATGTAGTTTTTAATGCGGTCTCCCATTTCTTATACTTTTTTCACATTGTGAAAAGTTAAAGAGACAAGAAAATATCCATGTGTGCCCTCTGCCCTCTTGGGTTATCTTGAGAAAGCTGCAAAAGCATCCCTCCTTTTTTGAGCTTCAGGCAGTGCGCCTTAACAGTATTATGGGTTCCTGAGCAAACCACTATGCTGGGACACATATTACAACCACTTACATTAAATGAAATGCATTTGGATTTTCATGAAGCCCGTATGCACGTCGAGCTTCCGGGCAAGTGCATAGTAGGCCCATGCTTTCAGACCGCCCTGACTTCACTTGTCGTCATTGAATAATCGAGTTATATTGTGGCTGCTCTTATATACTATCAAAAGAGGTCGTCTTTATCATTAAGTTTAATTTTTTGAAAAGGACCATACTGTATAAATACGTTGCTTCATAGTTCAAGTCTGTAGTCCAGTATATAGTACATGGAGATCGATAACGCTTTTTTATTCGATAGATTATAGAAGCCTTAATGAGACCTTTTTTATTAGCCTAATAATAGGAGATTTTTATTAGCCTAATAATAGACCTAATAATAAAAGGCTTAATGAAACCTTTTTAAAACAATTAGTGTGTTTTACTTATTAGTATATATACAGTAACATCAAACTCCAAGTCTGAGGGAAGAGAGTGCTTTGGGGAATGATTTTCAAAGGGAAACACTTTACACACAGGGAAAACACGAAACCCTTAAGTGAGTTTTATCCACTCGAGCTTATACAATCAGCCGCTGATGAGCATCAAAGCATAACAAAAAGTATCGATCGTTCTTAAATATTAAGATATTTTTAATGGAAAATCTGATTTAATAAGCCTTAATTTCTATGCGACGGTGCTGAACGAATTTCACTTCCTTTAAAAAACTTATATGAATCCTTAAGTCGCAAAACGAGCTAACAGCAATTTAAGAAATACGATTTATAAATAGAAGACGTACACTCAGAGAAAATACGCAGGAAAATATTGATGTTAGTTGTAATAAAAATGTCAATGTCAACTAATTCATCTAGTAAATTAGCGTATAATTTTAATAATTATGTTTTACATAAAATTTCCGCCAATCAATTTTTGGCGCAGTTTATATTACTCAACATATGACTAAGTTTAAAAAGCAAAGGTAGTTTAAGCAACACATAAAAGAAAAGGGAAGAGCAAGCATTATGAGAGAGTAAGAAAGTTCCAGCAGGACTATCAAACATTGCCACTACTGACGTCATTAATATTCAATTCATGGGTGCATTAACTGTGTCAAACACCGGGATGCCTGGGTGAGAGACCCTACCAATAAGCGAATTGAACTGAAAGTTAATTAAATTCTGCCAATAACTTAGATCAATTAGCTTAAATAATGATTAAATATTAATAATTTTAATTGAATTTAGAATTGAATAAATGATAGAAGGGGAAACCGAAAGCGGCTGAGCTGGTGCATAATTCATAAGGTAAAAGCTAATCACACAATGCCATTAAGTAATAACGTATTTACACAAAAGATATAATAAATACAAATATAAATTTAAACACTGTATCATAAATACCACGCAAAATTTATAATACATTCAAGAACAACAAGTAATACATTACTTTTCCATCACAATGCTGAAGTTTGGCCAAGTGGTAACAGAAAATGCGGAGTTGCACAATATTCAGTTCCTCGTGGATAACTTTGTTTCGTACATACAAGGGTGCATTCGTTACTTGACGTAGAACAGAGTTCTACGCCATTTGGAACTGTTTTCTGTTAGTTCGACAAGCGTAAACCCAGACTGGGCAGGCATAACATAGCATAGGACTCAGAATAGATTAATAAATTATTAATTTGTTAACTATCAGACAGAACGCTATTTTAGGCAATTAAGGGATAGAGTTTAGCTTTGCGTAGTCGAAACTTCTGAATAATAGCATGTATGTGTGGAGACCATGTGAGGGACTTTGTGACGATCACCCCAAGATAAATGACTTGCTTAGCCCCGGAGCAGAGTATTCCATAAAATTGATAATGCTTGTCGATATTTTTCTTCTTCTAAACATTATTGCGATGGTTTTATCAACGTGTACTTGGATTTTCCCTTCTTTCAGCCAGGTATCCAGTGCTTGCATGTGGTTTTGAAGGTGTTGAATGACTGGACTTAGAAATACATTTTGTGCATGGATTTCTGTGTCATCAGTGTAGATTGCAAATGGTGAAAGGAATGTCGTTCACATAAATGTTGAACAATGTGTGGCTCAAGAGGCACCCCTGTGGGAAGACTGCCAAAATATCTCGGCTGGCAGAATATGTGTTTGAAATATGAACGAAAAATGTCTACCTATTAGGTAGGCCTTAACTATATGTATAATGTAATTTGGGAGGCCTATATTGTGTATTTTGTAAAATAAGTCATCAATTCGGATGCGATCGAAGGCTTTGGCTCTGTCAATAAAGAGGTCTCCTGTGAATTTCTTGTTTCCAGGCCTTCCGAAATAAGCCTAGCAACCCTATACTGCTAATGGGATGCAGATAAACTCTTCCAAAAGCCAAACTGCTGCTTTATGAAGATTTTTTTTCATTTAGAAGTTTCTTTATTCTAGTTAGGATCACTGCTTCCATCAGTTTGTTAAGGCAAGGAAGAAGGCTTATCGGTTTCTAAGTTCTGTCGCTGGCTTGTTTGGCTTCCTCGTAAAGTACTGCCATATCATGATGACACTGAAGATGTTAATTAGCTTAAATATGAGCTTCAGAGGAAATATTTTGACCATCTTATTGGTGATGGGTCAATACTCGGGCTTTTCTTGAGCTTTTTAATATAGCTGAGAACTTCCAACGGCCAGACCTGAACAATGTTGTTTGCAAATTGGTTGAGTATGTACCTAGAGTGAAAGTCAGAGACTATATGTTCTATTCGTGTATCACGAATGTTGTTTGTTCATGCGATGCTAAAAGTGCGTCGGTGCAGTGTATCCTATTAGGGCCTTTAAGGAGCGGAATTTGAATGTAGCATTTCTTGTATCTAGAAATAGATTTCCAAATCAAATTATTATCTGTGGACTGTAAACTTAGGTAATTAGTCCAGTCGTTTTGTAACTGTGTATTCGAAAGAGATCTGACAGCCTCGTTGAGTCGATTAAGTCTTTGGTTATCGGATGGATATCTTGTCCTCTGGAAATGTCTCCGAGCGGCGTTCCTTTACTTAATCAAATTTCTTAACTCAGTACTTCTGTTGAGTTTAACTATTTTGATAAATTTGGGCATTAATAAAAGCGTCTGCGAAATTCTTAACCAAACTGTCAATGTCATTCTTCGCATTTACTATTGATATACTATAATTTATACGGTTTAGAGCTTTGGTTAACTTAAAACCAGTCAGTAGTAATGGCGCTTTTGCAGGATGTGATGTAATATCTGATGCCCAGCTTAATTCTGACCGGATTATGGTTAGAGGATAATTCATCCAGCATAGAAATATCGAGTGGATCAATGGTATTTCTAAGAAGGAAGAAATCGGTAATACCTGCAGACCCAGTATTACACCGTTTTGGGATTCATAGATGAAGATTACTGAGAATTCGAGTTCCACTACACTATAGGCTGCAAGAATGGCAGAGAGAATTATTTGCGATGTATTTGTCAGTTGAAAATGTAACAAGAAAGCGCGTTACTTCGGGTTTGGTGGAGGAAGTGGTGGTTCTTGTTCGTTTGCATTTAAAAAGTATGTTACTGTTGCCTTTGGTTTTCCCAGGTAATGACAAGAAATTTAAAAACCCTTCAACCTAATTATTAACATAATTTATTTCAAGTCATTAACTTGACCGATTTTTACATGATAGAGATAATTTTTTTCTTTAAATCTACATTTTAAAATTTCTTTAAGAAATTAACTAAATAATGTTTAATATATTTTTTTACATTTTTGCCTTTTATTGATTTTACTACACAGTCAATATTTAGTCTTTCGGCATGAAATTTTTCAAATATTTTCATAAATGTTCATTACGATATTCCGTTCCCAAATTCTCGTAGATCTCTAAATTTCTCTGAAAGCCGAGACTATGGAAGATTACTTGTACAATAATATTTCGTAATACCAGAATTTTATATTTTATAGATTTACGCACATATACCTAAATGGGGCAAGACTAAGTAAGTATGACATCCATATTAGACTTGTAATGTCAATTTTGCCTAGATATAGAAAGAAATTTTTAAAATAAATTAATAAAAGTAAAATAGAGATTGTTTTTAAACGGTTCATTTTATTAAATTGATGAGCAATACATATTTGCCGTACTATAATTCTAAATGAAATCCATAGGTTGATGTATTGACTGAACTGATAAAAGCCATTCTTTAAGCTATGGTTTTAAAAGGTAAAATTCTCTCGAAATAAGTTAAAAAGAAGTTACTGGAGATTTTAATAATTTCTTTTAAACTAAAATGTAATTTCGATAATAAGAGTTTTTTTTTTTCAGAAACCTTCCAATATAAACTTCCAGATAACTTCTTCCTGATAAAAGAAAACGACGTATATTGTTTACATCCGAGTTTCTATCAGGAAATGAACGGATCTTTTTAAAAGCAACAGTACCCATCAAACACCCAACGTAAACTTCAACGACTGGTATCTGTCCTAAAGTGCATGTCGTTCCAGCAAATCGCAAGCGATAGAATCAGTTGCTGTTATCATTTTCTTTTATGGTGAAAGCTTTTCAACCATGAAGAAGCACTCCAGGTGAGAAATTTGATTACGTTCAACTTTTAGACGGTATTGGAAGAAAAAAAAGCATACTCTTAATATAGTTCCCGGAAATTTATCAACAAAACTGATTTTTGTTAAGATCATACGGACAGTAATGTTTTTGCAGGTTATCAACCATATGTCACACTCTTTTTTTAAGTATAAAGTGGAAAATATTTTTTTATTTATCTTTGAAAATTTAATATGTGCATGGTTTCTATGTAAATAGCCTGTATATAGCCTATAGTGTTCCTCTCCCTTTGTTTATGATTGAACGTCAAGAAACCTAATGAACTATGTAGAGACTTATCGCTGAGTTCAAAACAACTAAGACGTAGACTTAAGAAGGGTTAGAATACCTTTTTATTCATTCAAATAAGAATAACAGTTGGCCCTTTCTCGAGCTTACAAAAAGGCCTGTACTCGTGCTTCAACTCAGAACAAGAATTAAGAAACGAAACTAAAATTAACTAAACCAGATGTAGCCGAAGCTAGGCAGAATTATCTAACGTAGTTGGCCCTTAATTTAAACTATCCGGGGAATACCAAGAGGCGCGTATAAGACGACCGAGCATAACAGCTTCAAGAATGACTTAGAAGGCGAACATACGCCACTAAGGACTCCTAGCACTCTCTAACGAAATAAGCTGAACCTTTCTTAAATACTTCTTCTAACTCATTTGCATTCAACGCGATTCTAAAATTACATTCTGTTGGGAGGTTGTAAGTGGAAACAAGAATTGAAAGGAAAGGGTTTCAAAATTGAAATAACTGTTATAAAATTAAAATGTAACTTAAAATCCCAAAGGACTAATATTCATACATTTTTATTATAAGTTTTATTGAGATAAATTTAAAATAGCTAGATTGCGCCAAATGGCTACATTTTGAAATTGACAGCCCCTTATATTTATATAATACTATCTATATTAATTTTCAGATTTTGCGCTTAACTTGTTTTGTAAAATGTGCTAGATTTGATATCAGGATACCAAAAAAAATGTTATTTATGTTAAAACGATTGGACACAATCATTTTGAGTTCGATTGAAAATACAGCAGATACAGACTTCATCCTATTCCGTCTGTGAAGGGCATACTTCTCTCACACGCACAGTCACGTCAGTCGTCTCCCATACAGACTTCGGTAAACAGACTTCGTCACAATTACCTTGCATGCAGACTTTGGTAAACTCTAAAACCTACATTCCTGCGTTACTATTGATTATAAAGTCAGATAAGTTGCGTTTTATTTGCTTGCTGATGTTCTGTCTTATGGCCATTAGGCAAACACAGCAGCTTCTGGATGCTGTAGCACTACTGGAAAACATCAACTTTCCCAGTGACCACCACACAGTATTACGAAATTGCCTCTATATAGATAAATATTGAATGATAGGTAATAAAATAAACACTTTGTGGAATATTTAACACTAACCGAAACTTAAGGGAATAATTAAATTTAAAGAGATATATGACAGTAATAAGCTAGTTTACAGTCTACCTGCTATTCGCCTAACGCTTTTCATTGCATTCGTTTAATTGATACCTATATTTATATAAAAGCCATGCCAAATAAATACCCTTTATTCTTACCTTATTTGATAGTGTTTTTTATATTTGCAAAATCTATGCTTTTAAATAAAAGCTCTTGTTCTCGATTTCAAGTTTGCAAAAACAGATACTTCTATTGAACTTAAAGTTGGAACTTGTATGGGGTATGCTATTTCTCATATTATTGTAACAGTTTTAAATATTGTTGCTAATCTTTTGTACAATTTAAATAGATAAACATTAATATATATCATAATGACAATGTTTTAAACGCAGGCTCGAGAGCCGCATACGGCTGCCACACAAAGAACGTACTTATTTTATTTAAAATAATTAGAATACGTTTTCTGTTCTTGCTTGCATGTCGCCGTTTTAAGTATTGAATAAAGTTATTGCTGTGTTCCATTAATGGAGTTTACTTCAGTTGCCAAAGAAGTATCACATTATCCTTTACTTTATGCAATTCAATAACATGAGCACATAAATCCGGCATATTGACGTCAATTTCAGGTTTCAAAATATCTCCTGCTAATTACAAAGGGCAATTAAACCTAAGATTTTCAAAATGCCGAAAGTTAGAATTTATATTTTTTTAATTTATGGATTTAGTTTCAAACTACCTAAGGAGCTTTAGGTAATAATAACATGATGAACTTAATTCAGGATTTCTGTCAATGCGTAATCTAATGAAAATGAACTAAACTTCGTTTAGTTCATCAATAATTTTAATCTATCTAACAAGGATCAACATTTTGTAAGCTGTGCTTTTATACTATTAACGTAATAAAGAATACAAACATAATTTGATTCTGAAAGGGCGTATATCATGAACATTCTACTAAGCTTATCTCGACCAAAAATTAATTTAAATTTATGATAACAGTCAGTGAAGTAGATAATGATTCGAATTTTATTTTGTATATTTCATATTTTAAAATAATTCAGCAAAGAGTCAAATAAAAGGGTTTTACTATTTATTTATTTAGTCGAAATATTTACCTTTGGATTCCTACCCCCTTCAAAATTAGTGCTTCAATTTTACAAATTAAACGTCGCATAAAAGAAGCAACAGACAGTGAATCAAATAAGTGTGTTAAAAGTCACGGAAACATTGCGTTCTTATGTCTGTTTTATGACTAATCATAACCGCACTACAAACGGTTAATTACAATAGCTACAAAAATTGGTTTAAAAGCGAATCTGTTTATTTATTGAAGAAAGCACAAGTGGCAATAATTTTGCCAGATAGGAACTTTTAATGTTATGAAAACTATAAATGTTTGCTTTCAGGTATAAATATTGTTACGGATTTCACATTTATTTGGCTATTTATTTAGAATTGTAATTAAAATTGCTTTATATTTCTGGTGCAACGCAGACGATTTTTTTTATCGTCTTGAGCTATGATTTTTTGGATAGATTTCACTCCTTCATCATTAATCCCGAATAACGTTATGTCCTCAGAGGCAGAATGCAGTTCGTTATTTTTAAAGTCCAAGGAAAAATTGTATTTTCTTAAAAGGTCCAATCCGAGTATGCAAAGGTCTGTAGTTTTTGCTACATATGCCGTGTGAGGACATAACTTTATTCAGATTAATGATGAAGGAGTGAAATCTATCCACAAAATCATAGCTCAAGACGATATCACAATACCTCAAACGTTTAGCAAAAACTTAGTTCAAAACAGATAAAATAATTCTATCTCACAGCGAAATAGCTACAATCAATAAGCGTTAAGTAAACAAACAGCAATTCGCTTTCTACAGCTACAATTAATAACAACAACTGAGATGAGGTGTTTCATTTCGGCTTTTATAAGCTTTTTAATTATCACTAGAACAATCTCGATTTTTGTTGATTTTTCTGGATGGCAACAGTAATTACGAGATATTTATTTATTAAACATTAAATGCATGAGCTCTTTTATTTTTATTTTTTTTCGAAGTAGTTTTCTCTTCAAAAAAAAATCATCTGCGTTGCACGGGAAATATAAAGCAAATTTAATTGCAATTCTAAATGAATAGCCAAATAAATGTAAAATCCGTAACAATATATTGTTACGAATTTCACATTTATTTGGCTATTTATTTAGAATTCTAATTAAAATTTCTTTTTATTTCCCCGTGCAACGCAGACGATTTTTGAAGAGAAAGCTACTTCAAAAAAAATAAATAAATAAAAATAAAAATAAGCGATAAAAATAAAAGAGCGCGTACATTTAACGCTTAATAAATAAATATCTCGTAATTACTGTTGCCATCCAGAAAAATCTAGAAAC
>KK113532.1:888936-931183 GCA_000611955.2 Stegodyphus mimosarum | reverse complement strand
AGAAATGATCCACAATGGTTAACAAGTATCTATTTTTATTAATTTTTGTTCTAGGGTAGGGACAGAGCAAATCAGTGCGAACGAATTCATTTGAGAAAGTGGTTTTTGTGCTTTATAAGTACCCGGCCTGGCTGTAATTAACGTCGTTAATTAATTGACGCAAGTGACATGAACTAACATACGCCGTCACAACTTTGTACAACTGCGGAAAATACAACTCTTCGCGGACACTTTGCAGGGTTTTCCTAACCCCGAGATGGCCTCCTTTTCGAGTCATGGAACTCCTCTAAAGTATTTAAGCTTAGACACATTGGGACTAGCGGCCGCAACTCTTGATTATCGTTGGTTGTTTTCGTGTAAAACAGCAATTTATTGCTAATTTTACAATGGGCCGCCCTATTGCGAATAGCCGTCAAGACTATATTTTCATAATTTTCGGGAACTTCCAGATATGCATAAATGTCTTTGAACTCAGGTCCGTTTTTAATTCGGCAATTATTTTTCAGGGGATTCAATAATTTTCGCAGTTACCATCGTACATTTAATTGCATTTCCGTCTTCATCGATCGTTATTCTTGATAGCGCCCCGGGAACTACATTTTCTTTCCCCGGGGTGCGTTTTATCATTAAATTAAACTCTTGGAGTTTTAGTGTCCAACGTATGAGCCGGGGCGAAAGATTTTTATCAGAGTATAGGGACCAATGCAGCGTGATCTGAATACGCAGTTATCGGGGCACTTCCGAAATAAAGACAGAATTTTTGCACCGCTAATAGGACGCGAGGGTTTCCCTCTCAGTTGCGGTATAATTGCATTGGGTTTGATTAAGCGTTAAGGCTATTGGCTGCCCATTTTGGGAGGGAACTATGACAACTGCGTAGTCTGACGCGTCCGCTGCAATGTTTAAATTTTGACAACCTTCCGGGAATTTAAGAACAGGGGCGTTAACTAAGGCTTGTTTCAATTCTTCAAACGCCGTGTTCGCCTCCGCTGTCCATGTGAACCTCGTATTTTTTCGTTTTAGAACCAACAAGGGTTCAGTTATCTTTGGAAAATCTTTTACGAACACTATATAATAGGAGCACGTTCCCAAAAATGATGATAATTTCTTGACCGTATTCGGAGGTGGATAACTTTTAGTTGCTAAAATTTTAGAGTTGTCAATCTGAATACCGTTTTTGGAGATTTTTATAGCCGACAAACCGACATACTTCAATTCCTCGGCGGCAAATTTGCACGTTTTTGGATTAATTTTCAGGCCCGCCTCATTTAATAATGTAAAAACTTCTTCTAAATGTTTAATGTGCTCTTCTAGGATTTCACTGGTCACAATAATATCATTGAGATAGATGACTGTACTTTTGGCCGAGACTGACCTTAAAACAATATCCATAACTTTTTGAAATGTAGACGGAGCTCCACTTAACCCAAACGGCATTCTCAAAAAGGCATACACGCCTGACTTTGTAATAAAAGCTGCTTTTTCGACATCTTCGGGTTTTATTACAATTTGAAAATAGTCTGATGTCAGATCTAAAGTGGTCATATATTTAGTCGATCGAATCTTTCTTATAATTTCATCTGCTATCGGGAGGGGATTTGTAGAATATTTCGTTATGTTATTTAATTTTCTGTAATCAACTGCGAATTTCCACGGGTTTGGGTCTGCGGGTGGTAGTCCATTCTTCTTCCTACATAAAACTACAGGACTAGCATAGGGACTGGCACTTGGCGTAATTATCTTGTTCTCGAGCTTTTTCTTAATGTGTTACTCGAGAATGTGTTCCTTCACACTGTCGTATCTATACGGTTTTGAACGAACTGGGGGCTCACTACCAGCCTCGATACTATGCGACACACTCTAGCAGAAGCCAGGTTTGTCATGAAATAACTAAGAAAAGTTCTTACCAAATCTTGGATTTTCTCTTTTTCGCCTTCTTCGAGGTGATTTAAATTCAAATCCGGGACTGCGGCTTTTCTTCTAGAATTCTGTCCATCTTGACCTGTAAAGTGAAATCTTTGAAATTAATTTTTGTGCTAGCTGCGCGTAAGAAGTCAACCCCCAGTATTACTGCGGTTAGGAAATTCTTCACCACTAAGAAATTTATTTTCTGTACCTCGTTCTTTATTTGAACATGCAGCCCCACGTTTCCTAAGCAGACACACTGCTTGCCTTGGGGAACAATCACCCGTTGTCTCGTTGTCTTAAACAAACTATAACGGCGAAAATGCTTTTTAAAAATGTCCTACGACAGGAAGCTGCATAGAGCCCTAGTATCAAGCAGGGCAGCAGTAGGGTCGTCGTTTAGTATCATATGGATCTCTGGCAACCAAATTTTGTACGACTACCGTATTCAGTTTGATTTCTGAGGGATTTTCCTTTCCCAACGGCGACTTCACCCTGCTTCTGGTTGGTTTAAATTTTTCTTTTCTGCCCCTTGGTCCAGCTGCATTTCATTTCCCCACTCTTTGGTCTGACCAGTTGTTTTCTTTTCTGACGTTACAACTTTCCCTTCTTGCCGATAAGAATTCTGCTGAACTTGAGGTTTTGTTTGAGAGTGAAACCTTGAATACTGTTTAAAATTGTTTACACGCGTTTTCGGCCGTTCGCCTACTCTGAAATTTGACAACTAGTTCGGATAAGCTTTCCAGCGTTTGCGGATTTCTAACTTCAAGAAAGTCCTGGATTGACGAAAGCAATCGCAGCAATATTATTTCGATAATTTCTTTGTCGGACCTGTTTCCATATAATAATTTGACAATGTGTATGTTCCTTAAGATGAAGTATGATTAATTCGTCAAATTTAGATTGATATTTACTAAATAATTCTGATTGCAGTCTTACGCGGTCTCTCACAACTGAAAATGCTTTCAATAACGAATTTTTAAAATTTTCCCAAACATACGTTTCGGATTCTGAATCCCCCAACAAATTCTTGCCGATATTCTTGTACCAGCTGAGGGCCTGACCTTTAAGTGCGACGTAGCGCGGATAATTCTTTGCGGCTGATTCACAGGATATAACGTGAAGTGTAAATCCAGCTGTTCCAAGAAGGTCATTACGGATCCTCTCCTATCAAACATTGCTGTTGCTTCATTGCCGCTCTCATAGTTTCCATAATGAATTCGAATCCCTCCATGGGGTTTGGCTGTCGCTGAAGGAATGGAAAGGTGTGGGGGGGTCAACGAGGCATATGCCTACCTAGCGGCATGGTTATTTAAGAGCACGTTCGGGCGCCAAATGTGGGGTTTTACTTACTTAACTCTAAAGTTGTGGCTTAGACCCCCACGATCGCTAACAAGCGAATAATCTCTTAAGTGTGTGAACAAACACATAAGACTTCAGAACGGTTAACTACCCTTTATTTCTCAGAATAAATACAATCAACTCCTAACTCGGAGTATACAACAAAGCCTCCACTTGGGCTTGAACTTAAAAGGAAATTACACTTAACTAAAACTAAATGAAGATATAGCCGAAGCTATTGGAATTCTAAGTAGTTTTCCCCTAAATATTAACACATAGGCGAAGCCAAGCAAGGGCCTAAAGTGTGGCCGAGCGTAGTAATTACTAAGACGTAGCTAAAAAGCAAACGTGTGCTACTCAGGAAATCAGACTCTCTCTCTCTCGAAGTCCGTGAAACGTTGACCTAAATAGTATTTTGGCTCATTTCCATTCACTGTGTTTCTGAAATTACGTCCTGGTAAGAAATTATAAGCTGAAACTAGAAAGATAGGACAGGTGCATAAACTTAAGATAAATGTTAATAAAATTAGGACAAACTTTATGTTCCTCCAGATGCCCATATTGGCAGGAGGATTACGTAATTCAAAATTCGATGGCTCAAGGTATTGTTGTGTTTTCATAATGCGAGAAACATATATACGTTTATGCAGATTCTTCATTATTTAATTTCTTTAAATCTGCTACAGGGCGATAATATTTGACAATTTGAAAAGAGAAGCAACTGTTATAGCGAATCGACGCAAAATGCCAAAACGAAATTAATAGTCCTTCAGGTCAAATTGCCGCTTTGGACTAATAATTATAGGCATTAAAGACTAACTGCTTTACCTTATTTAGTTGTGCTTGATGCGTTCCCGCATCATAAGGTTTCTGTGCGTGCAAGCGCACAGAATAATAAATATAAGTTCATAAATTTAGTGGGAATTTTATTATAAATTAAAATTTTTGTATGCAAAATTTTTTTCATCTTGTAAACAGGAAACTTCCATACAAATATTTTTTATCCTGGTTAACTGATTAAAAATCATGTCACACATGAATTATATAGTATAATGATGATGATTTAGAAACTGATGGTACAGCAGGGATCATGATTTGCTGAATGACAAGCTTCGAGCATATAGGATAATAGTCGTAGTGGCCGACTTAATATTCTTTTTTATTATCATTAACAAACATTCTTAAGTACATAAAGATATAAAAAATAAGAAGATATATGGAATTTTTCACATTTTTGCTGTCGTTGCTGTAAGATGAGGAGCAGTTGGTGACAGCTAGTCTAACTAGCAAGAAAAAGGAAAGATCTAATGCGAGGTGCACAAGTTGAAAGCTCAGTTTTATTTTAGGCTTAGCTGTCATTTTCTTGGTTAATATCAACTATTTGAAATTAATATTTGTTGAAAATTTACGTAACGTTTTGCTTTATTAGCGTTATGTAAGAATCATGAGATATAGAATTATTTGGGAATGAAGCAGTTTAGAGAGATATATCATAAGCAATTAATATTTTTAGAACAGGTTGCAAAACTGGAGGAGCAACGACCGAACTTAAATGAAAGAAATGGACGGAACAGAGCGAACATAAACTTAGCATCTATTAAGGAAAATAAAAACGTGAAAAACAAATCCATTTGAATTCTAAGAGCATTAGGACGAATTGGCTTGATGTTAACCCTTAGAAAATCGAAGCCTTTGCTAACCTACATGCTTAAATTAACAAAACGCCAGAAACGCCTTTCGAGATTCACAAGCATTTCCTCATTTCCCCGTTCATTAACGCAAAAAGAGGTGTGAAGATTTCAGATGTCATGCGCAACCTGAGGATAGGAAACCACAATCCTTTAGGACAAGCTGTCTGCAATAACTGATACAGTGCACTTGAGGAAACTACAACCGCTACTGCATACATGGGGAAGTGAAATAACATCGCAGTCTCGGCAGTTTCGGGTGGTTGTGGTCGTTTGAATGAAAGTTTGTCTCAGGTGTTTGGCCTTCAAAGGGTTAATGTCACCAGCCAAAGAAACCTGTGAGGTTTATCTGCTTATTTTTAACTAATAGTTAATTTTAAGTTGCAAGCTTTTTTATCACTCTCTTTTCACCCACGCATTTCATGCCAGAGTGTAAATGAGATAGAGAGCGTTTATTCAGATTGAAGTAGAATGAAGTGCTATTTAAGCAAACGTTTCGAAAGCTAGTATTAGAGCATGTCGGCCTATTCCAGACCACTTTGTGCCCTGATTTATTAGTGATTTGATTCTGTGGCGTTGAGTACTTTTAGCCATTTGGCTTGTCTCGCCGGTTTTTTTACAAACCAGAGCTTTTCTGCGAGTTAAATTATTCAGTGAGTTGTTAGCAAATTTACCACATTTGAATTTGTTCAACGTTACGTATTTCTGTTAAGCCAGATACAAAACCCAAGTTACAAACCAAGTGTAAACCCAAGTTGGGTCTTTGTTAATTTTGTTTTCGAATAAAAAGGCTATTTGCACCCGTCTTCTGACTTTGTCTGTCTGCAGTTTAAGACATTGCTCTTCAGGCTTTCTAGAGTTCACCATTATATGCTACCATAGAAGAAGAGATTCTACAAGCCAAAGTCTTGCAATTATGAAAAGCTTCAAGCAAATCCAATTCATTAACTGAAGAAGCTTTATGGATAATTTTTACAGATCCAAAGTGAAAATTGTGATTAATGTCCAGCTATGTTAACCGTCGAAGGTTATAAAGATGTTTAATATACATTGCAAAGGGTTAATGTCGTTTCCATTTGATTTCAGTATGATTTACTAAATATGCTTTACGATGCAATGCATACATATGTGAATACGCAAACGAATCTTTGAAAAAAATAAATATTTTTAAGATATAGAATTTTTAATTTCCTTCCAATAATTATCAGTTTCTTTTTATTATGCAAGAATAAGACTTGAATAAATAAACAACACAGAATTTTGAAGAATCCAATAATTGAGACGAAACTGATTGTGGGTTTATTCTACACTTCAAGTACTGCAAAGCTTAAACTTGAGATGAATAAAAAATATGCAAAAAACTTGCTCATTTGCACTTTCAACATCTAAATTGGAAAGAAGTTGCTATGAACAGTTTGCCTTGAGCGATGAAACCTCAGCGAAAGATAGCAAGTGAATGAATAAGCTGATAAGAGTATATTTATTAAAAGAAAACGGAAAACCTTTCTTTAAAATACATAAAATCTCGCGAACAAGCTATCAGCAACCATTTTTGTGAAAAACACCTGAACGAAGTCTCTGTCCAGGAGTTTTTAGAGGATTTTCAAAATATACTCGGTGATAAAAAAAAATATTTCCTCAAATACATTTTGCGATTTGCGTTAGAGTACAAGTAACTATAGCAAGTAAGGAGCAATAAAAGCGGTTAAATTAAACTATTATTAAAAGGTATAAAAACACAGGAATAAATAAGTCTAAGAAAGAAAAAATATTAAGTTTTATTAGAAAAGATAAAGACTATCCGCTTAAGCGGTATAGTGGTTAGCGTCGTTGACTGCCGTGCCGAAGGGCTCGGTTTCGACCCGTCCCTCCGGGGTGCTCTCCATCAAAATTGGGGGTGGAACTGAACCAAATTGCACTGTTACCTGTTAGGTGCTCAAGGCTGTTGCCAACGACAAGGCTATTGCCAACATCTCGCGCTCCTTGCCACGAGGAATTTCGCGGGCTTGGGCTGACTTCGTCAGACAAGTGAGCATAAGCAGCAACAGGTATAAAGACTGTACATTAATCTCCTTTGCATCACGAAAAAGCAAAAGTGGTGTTTGGTCAGTAAGATATAAATATGTCATTATTACTATTACGATTAGAGCGCAGTAGATCTACAGTTGTGCAGAGCTTGTAAAAATATCCTCCTCTCCGGATATTCGAAAACTTAGGGTCTTGCATCGCAGTAATTCTGGTGTGCCGCCCGTTTATATTTGTACCTGTATATCTGTACTCGCTGTAGGTCAGAAGCGTAGTTATTGTAAACTTAATACAAAAGGGAAATCAGGAAATGTTTAATCTCTCTCTTATGTAATATTTTATTAGGTATTTCCTCCCTCCTTTTCGCATGCTTTCGTAGTATAAATGGAAGCACATTCGACTCGTATTTTGGAGGTCCGGAATTCGAGTCCCGACGAGGACATCGCATATTTTTCATGTCTTCAGCATCAAAAACTCCTAATGACTCTACATGTGGTCCCCGAACTGAAACGTGGCGGAGGATAATTCGTCGCCACCAGGATTTGGTGATTGGGCCCCCTAAACTCCAGCCTCCTTTTAAAAGTTGGAGTATGTAAGATATTTTCTTCCTCTTTCTTGCATGCCTTCGGGATGTATCTGGAAGCATACTCGTTGCGCATTCGAGAGGTCCAGGCATTGCACATTTTTCACGTCTTCTGCTTAAAAGCAAGACCTAATGACTCTATAAGTGGCACCCGAACTAAAAGGTGGTGGGTGATAATTTGTCACCACGGAGAACTGGCAACTAGGTCCCTTAATTGCCAGTCGCCCTTTAAAGGGGAAGTATGAAAGGTATTTTCTGCCTTGTTTCCGCATGCCATTGTGGTGTAATTGGAAGCATACTCGATACGCATTTCAGAGGTCTCGGGCTCGAATCCTGAGCATTTCTCATTTTTCATGTGTTCTTCAAAGAAACCTAATTACTCTACAACTTAAAAAAAATTATTTACAGTTGAATTTAAAAAGTGTTTATGTTTCTGTAAGAGTTAACATAAAACATACTTTATTTCAAAATTATTAAGCAATGGCGTTAGTTCTGTATTGCCCAAAGCAGTGCGCTCAAAATCAAACTGCATGCGGTCCAAATGCGCAATCAAGAAACAGACGGCGGGGCAGATTTTTTTTAATAGAAAAATAAAAGTTTTTTTTTATCAAGAAAATAAAAACTATTTTAAATTTCGGTTGCTAAATATTTATAAAACACACATAAACAATGATAACAAGGCAAAGGAAAAAAATGAAATTTATATTTGTTTACAATATGAAGTATAAAATTTGGTACTTGCAAGAAATTTTGTTGGTTACATTTGTAGAGTCTTTTATAACATTTTGATGTCAGGAACTGAAGAAATCCGTTAGGAATCGAACTCCGGACCTTTCAAACGCACGTCGAGGGAGCTTTCAGTTACACCATGAAGGCATGCGGAAAGGAGGGAGAAATTACCTTATATACTCCCTCTTTTAAAAGGAAACTGGGGGGGGGCAGAGGAACCAGTTGCTAAATCCTGAGGGTGAGAATAATCATCCACCACCTTTTAGTTCAGCCGCCACTTGTTGAGACCGCTTAGAATTTTTAGAAGCCAGGAAATGGAAGAAATCCGCAGTGCCTTTAAAGGATTCGAACTCTGGAGCTGCCAAATACGCGTCGAGTGTGCTTTCAGTTACACCAGGAAAGCATGCGGCAAGTAGGTAGAAACTACCTCATACACATTTGAATCAAGCGCGTTGACAGCTAAGGAGTATATTAATATATCTGACTGATGTTTGTTTCAAATAATTCTATTATGTTTAACTAAACTACGTTACGTTAACTAACTTACCTTAATTTAAAATAAAAATAAAGAGATTGTTGGACCCTCTGGTCTATCTTGTAATGTAACAGCTTAGATGCGTGTAAAAACCACGCAGGAGAAGGCTGAAAAGAACACTTTATTAACTTTTTAAAATTCACAATGCAACTAACAAACTATGTCTCACTTGAGCGGTAACTCAAATAACAAGAGCTAAACTAAAAATTTGAAGATATTAACAAGTAGTAGAACTACGCTACAGGTAAAGGTAATAGCTGTTACACGTTAACCAGCAATAAATACTAAGCAGAAGCTCACTCTACAAAAGCAGAGTATTCTCCCACACTCTATAACTTTCCCTTCCGGAACTTAGTATTTTAACGTTTTCTCTTCAAAGTAGAATTTGCATTAATTCACGCGCGCTACCAAATTTAAATATTCTGGCATTGAAAATTAGGGAAAATGAAGGCTTATAGTAACGTACGTAAAATTAAATTAAATTGGTTATTTAAAATAAATATAAATCCCTACAAGATTATGAAAACTTCCTAAATTTTCGTAGGAAATATCTCAAGTGGGACAAAACTTGAGAACAAAAAATATCCACCTAGTGTCTCTCTCTTATTTATTAAATTTTCGTAGAACACAAAAATTAAAATACACATTTTTCTGTGTGAATAGTTCTAAATTTTATATGTAAATACTAAATTTGTTTATAAAATGTTCATGTTATATAAACGTTACCAGAAAGCATCCTCATCGGTCAGTCGCGTTCATTTCTCAATAATCCACAACAGTGAAAAATATCTGTTCTCATACAAATGTATTTCTAAAGTGCTAGTTCAAACATTCGTAACCGAGCATATTTATTTTTTAACAAGGGCGAATAAAATTAATCAAATCTGTATTTCCAAATCTTTGGACAAAGTTTACACTCTTTGACGAAAAAAAAAAAAAAAGGACGCATCACGAACGTACCGAGAAGATATAAAGCAAATTCGACGCAAATTGATACGCATACAGGTTTCAACGGAAAATGCAAAATTTTACATTTTGGCTGCCGATGAATCAACGGTTGTCGCTACAGCTCGTCTGATCTGCGCAACTGGCAGGATATTTAAGAGGAGAAATTATTATTCCAGGTCAAAAATTCTTCACGAATTTCATTCCGTGTACTCTGTTAGACAGTAACTATGCCTCGCATACAGGTTCGCGAACGATATGCGCAGATGTCAGAATTTGAGAGAGGTAGTGTAGTTGGGCTTAAAAGAAGCTGGTGGGTCTTATAGGCGAATAGCTCGACATTTGAGCACGACCGATGCCACTTTTAGACGAATGTTGGCAGGAATGGGTGAACCATGGCCGCACACAGCGTCAAGAAGGAAGCGGTAGGCCTAGAGAAACGACAGAACGGGAAAACCGAGCAATCGTCAGAGCGGCACCTACAGCCCCAGATGCATCATTATCATCGATTGTATGTGCAACTAGTGCTTCAGTGACCGCAAGGACCATTCATAGACGGGTGGCCGTAGGTTACGGTGCCTCTTGCGCCGACTACCATTGACCTCAGTACAACGTTAAGTCCGTTTGCAGTGGTGTCGGGCTCATTCGCACTGGAATGCCACTGACTGGAGTAGAGTAGTCTTCAGTGATGAGTCCCGCTTTGAACTGAGCTCCGACAGCGAAGAAGAGTCTGGAGACGTCCCGGACAGTGGTGTGATACCAACCTGACTGTCTACCGGCAGACAGGTCGACAACCAGAAGTGATGGTCTGGGGTGCCATTTCATTTCATAGTAGGACTCTTTTGGTTGTCATCCGTCGGAACCTTCCAGCACAGCGGTACGCCGACGAAGTTTTTTAACCCGTTGTGTTGCCCTTCATGTCACGTCACCCTGGCCTTACACTTCAGCAAGATAATGCCTGCCCCCACACTGCACATGTTTCTACTGCTTGCCTCAGTGCTTGACGAACATTACCTTGGTTAGCAAAGTTACCGGATCTCCCTAATATTGAGCACATTTGGAGCACAATGGGCAGGGCCCTCCAACCAGCTAGGGATGTTGACGATTTAACGCGTCAGTTGGACAGAATTTGGCACGATATCCCTCAGGAGGACATCCGCAACCTCTATCAATCGATACCAAGCCGAATAACTGCTTGCATAAGGGCTAGAGGTGAAAAAATGCATTACTGACTTTTTCACTTTTAAAGCTCTATTACTTCAATAAATCATCCAATTTTTCCCGAACTGTAATCACTTGTTTTTCTGTACATGTACATCACTTCTACCGATTTTCGTCCCATTCGGATAACTCTTTCTTGGTGCGTCGTTTTTTTTTTTTGTCTGAGAGTGTATATCACATTCAAAATTACTTAGTTCACTTTATAGATTTCTATTCACGGTCGTTTTTATCTGTGGTGGAAATAATGTAAACTTGGATAATTAATATCTTTAAATCTCTTTGCAAAATTCTATTTGCAACAAGTACATAACTGAAATGTCAGTTTGAGATGAAAGATCTTTAAGCATACAGACAATTTCTATTAATTAAATAAAAAATGAATTTTATTTCTTTCTGATAAGGTTCTAAAACTGAGCGCATATTTCTGTTTTTATTTACAATGTGTTAAAATTAAATAAAAATATTTTATGTGCACGGAAGAAAACCCATGAAAGACTTTTATTCACTAAAATTTAAATTAATCGATAAGTTAAGATAGTTAACAATTAAAGGTCATAGATAATATTAAAAAAAATCAAATAAGAAAGCAATGAAGGCAACGATATTTTGCGTCTTATAACAGTTTGCAATAAACGTATGATTTTCATAAAAAAGCACGTCACTTACGACACGCATACACACGCACAAAGAAAAAAATATCATGACATCCTTGTAAGGAATATTAAATTATACACATTTTTTGCTGCATTTTATTTAAATTTATGCCTAGGATTTAATGGGAGAGATATTTCTCCAATACACATAAAGTTATACATAAAAACTCAAAACATTGTCATTAAAAATTTAAAAATATGAAAAACACAAAATACAGTTAAAACAATTAAAAAAGTACAATTAAAATTAGAGTTTTTAAGCAAAAACAAGCGATTCGGCAAGTAGGCAAGAAGGCAGATTTGTCGGTGCACAAAATTGAAAGTTTGTACTTTTGGTCCCACCCGGCAAAAAGACACTGAAGGTGCAGAAACTAACTTAATTCACTATTCTGCTAAGTTTCAAATGTAAACAAATATGGCTGCTCCGTTAGATTTAGACGCACTTAAACAACTTTTAAATTGTTAATATTTCTACAACTATTGCATGCAGACTAACTAAAGGCATAAAAATCTTAACCAGAGCATAAGAATCATTTTAAGGCAAAAAACAAAGGCACAGTTTGTCAACGTATAAGAATAAAAAAAACTCAGCTCATTGAATCGACTAACAGAGTAGGTATATTTATATATAAATTTTACAAATACAATATTATTATCTCATTCACATAAAGCAAATTAAAATATTAAATTATGTAAACTCAATTGCAAACACAATAAAATGATTAATTACTGCTCCGAACTAATTTGCAATATGATTCAAATTCAGAAAACATATTATTAAATAGTAAATAAAATGCAAGCATGTAATTACATGAAAAAACATAAAATAATGAAAACATTGTATCTTGTACAAACTTGAACAAATTTTTTAAAACTAAATTTAATTTGCATAACATGAATAATTGTTCAGTAGACAGGAGAGAGAACTTTTCAAGGGGCAGTTGCCCACAAACCTAACTCTTCAATCACTCAATTCGTATTTCGTCCATGGGTTAAGAATTACACAAAATGAAACATAGTGAAATGTAAAATGAGAAATTTAATATTTAAGGAATTTTCGGGAAATTTAGGAAGCAAATCCATTATAGGAAACAAAATTATTAATTAAACGTACGTACCCAAAGTAATTAGAATCCCAAACCAAAAGTAGTGAAATGTTTATATGGGAAATTTAATAGTTAAATATAAGTAAATAACCAGGTCGCAGCACAAGTTATTAATTTCTATATTAGAAAAGGTAAGCATTAACTTTTATTTTCCTATTTAATTTATTGACTCTTTATGATATGATAGCATTACCCTAAACCTTAATCAATTTTATAAATTCGTTTGCTGGAAAAAGTCCTTTATTTTGCCTTTAGGTACAGATGTCACGCAAAAACATCGTTGAAGTGCATTCGATAGCAGTTAAAATGGATATTTTCGTTGAAATATGGTATCCGGAACTTTTTGTTGTTACAGTACTTTCTTTACTTCGTACAAGTAAGTAAAAAAATAAATTAGCTACAAGCTATAATTTTCTTTACCTAAACAGAATTACAAACGATCTAGGTGAATAGAAGTTTGTATTTAGAACGCACTGAGTGTTTCAAGTGATCTACGAACTAATTCATGTTCAGAAACTGACAGAATAGTTCTTACTTTTTAAGTAACAATTCGAAATGAACTGAATCTAATAAACTGTAATTTTTGAGGCGTTTTTGCTATTAGTATAAAATCAGTTTGTCACTTATAGGCTAAAGAAGTTTGAGAAAATATTCTTGCCGTTTTCACTCTGTCTGCAGAGGTCAATGAGTATGACACTGATGGATTGATGATGATTTATCAGCTAACGGATGGTATTTATCTGCGCGAAAGTTAGGAACTGAAAAAAAGATGATTTAGTACAGTACGTTCTCGTTATTTTTTACAATGGCGCACGGCTTACTATAGTTTATGATGTAAAAGTATCTTTTCCATGAGAAAAAAGTTTTAAATCGTGAAGAATAGATTTTAAAGCTCGTTAAATCATGTTCCTTTTTGGAACATTTGAACGACAACTAAATAAAAGGTTGATATTCTTTCTTTCTAAACATTAAGGTCATTTTAAGGTATATTGACAGGTTTTTAACACGTGAAGCAATTCTCAAAAACACATCCCTCAGACTTCAATAAGACAGCTAATCAGAATTCATTATCATGATGTAGATGTCAACGGCCATACCATGCTGAAGTTACCGGTTCTCGTTCGATGGTGATGTAGATGCTCAGGTTTTTTGGAGATTTTTTCCAGCCCTTAGGACATGCCACGAAGGAATTATTGAAAGAAATTCTAATAAATATATTATAAAAATTAACATCGATACTGTTCGCTGATTTACCCTTCGTATAATAGTTTCTATCGGTATAAAATAGAGTCAGTTCAAAAGAAAGCTGGTTTTTGGCGTTTTCCTTAGTTAATCCTGTTTGAAAATATTTGATTTTGAATCTTAATTTTGAAGAACATCAAATTTTGATAAGAATCTTAATGATTTAAGAAGAACACATCTTGAGTAGATCCAAGAACCACTCTGTTCCTCTGACATAAATCGCCATCAGATTTAGAATGAACTCTAGCGCCGCTTTTACAAAATCATTGGTCTACTGTAATTGAATCGAGCTGGACTGGGCTGAAGGCTGTAACCCATGCATTTGGCAAACCATGAAGGTAGGAAGTAAGAGGAGAGGCCTTACCTGGTTTTTCCGATTCACGGCTTTCAAGTAGTGGCGATCCCCTAGTGGAGATAAAAAAATTCAGTGACTTAACCATGAAGATCAATGGGTTTTGATCTTCATGGTAGGTCACTGAATGACTGAGTTGACATGATTTATTCTTACCTACATGCGGCAAACATCCCCTCAGAGCTCCTTCGGCAAAATTGCTTTGTCGTGAATCAACTGAATTGAATAGCCCTTCTGTGAGCGTAAATTCACCTTTTATCAGTCCCGTTACTAGAGCCAATCCTGCAAATATTTATTACCAGAATAGTTCGACCGTCTCAAACGCCCCTCTGGCTGGCATTCTGCCAAAACACATAGACTCGTCCAAAAGGGATGTTATTACTTGCTGCGAGGTGAAAGGTGAAGTGAAAATCTTCTCTTCTCCATAAAGAGATATGATGGAAGGAAAGAAAGTTCCCACCCTTCCACCCTATTTTGAGAATAATTCGGTCCGAATGGCGCATGCGTGTTTGCGCTCATGGTCGCGGATAAGGCGGTCGAACTATACCTATATCAGTAATATTTTGATAACTTCCGACAACAGAGAGATTATCAATAAAATAATAACTGGTCAAACTGAGACTTGATTTGGATATAAATACAGTGCGCACGGTGCATTTGTAAATGTTAGATAACGATTCCTTATTTCATAGTTTACATTTCACTCAAATCGGAATTAACAGGATTCAATGAAGTTCATGTATCGAAAGAGGATGCAATATTTAATTATAAAGTAAAAATTATGAAATAGATAATTGACTTTAATTTTGATAGCATTCTATCCTGTGGATACCCTCAGCTCAGGAAAACAGTTCTGAACCTTTGAGAAAGACGATAAATCTCTTATATGAATTCATATTCCAATCCGGTACATCTTCAAATGCCTTAAGGATTGAAATAATTATCATAGGTTAATAATTCCTGACGAACTTGTAATTACAAATGATTTAATGAAAGTTTACGAATGTTTACTATTACTAGTTCGAATACTAGATGCTTCTAAACGCCACATGTTATAAACTTCTATTACAGATCCTTTTCTTTCTTGTGTTTGTAACAAGAAAATTTAAGGCACAAGAAAATTTAAAAAATATTTCGATTAGTGGGTAAATTTTAAATAGAATTTCATTCTGAACTAAATGTTGGATAAAAGTATGAAATTCAAAGATGTGACATTTGGGTATAAGGCAAAAGCCAGAAGTAATAAATATGAATTCAACTGGATGAATGTTGCACTATCTAAGCACACTAAAAGAAAGCCTTTAAAGAGAAACTCTGTAGGGCTGATTAAGAAAAGTTAAATTGAGAACTCCAATCGGAAAAGGTTTACTCCTTCGTTTAAAACTTTCGAAGTATTATTTTTAGTACAATCAAACTTAAAAGTAAGATTTAAGCTTTTCAGTTTTCAATGTATACATAAATTTGATTTAATTTCTTGACATATCTTGCTGAAAAATAATTACAGCATTTAAAAGTTTTTATTTCTATGGTGGGTTTTCATCCGAAGTCAAAAATATAAACCTTGTACGATATGGCAACATCAGATTGAAAAGATTAAAAAAATACCATTAGGATAAATAAGAAACATGAAGAGAACGACATGCGATTGAACAAGGATGTCCAGAAACCCATCTATTTTCCCTCTTTCGGCGATCGTTTTCTCCCTGTAGGATTGAAAAGAACAAGTTTATGTAGTAGATATGTGAGTTATATTTATTTCGAAGATTTCAGGAATTACAAAAGATATATTCCGTAAGAAATGTTGATGCGATATAATTGTTTGATAATAGAATTAAGGCACGTAGGAAAACGGACCTCTGCAACTGCTTTCCTCCCTGGACGCTTTATGATGAATGAGACCCTGTTAAAGCACATCTTTTGAGAAATTCTGTCAAAAATATCTGTATTTCTAAGTGCATGTTTTCACCAAAAGTTTAATGGTGTTGTACAGGTTCTCTTCAACGGATGTTTAAATATTTAAAGGATAACTGTTTCTCTTTTAGCCAGAAAGTGTGTACTTTCATAATCTTGGGTTCAAGATGCCTAGTTATATGTAATTTCCAACGGATAGGTAAAAGGTTACAAAGAATTAAAATGTTACAAATAAAGGTTACAAACAATAGAACTAAGAACAAAAAGACCGAAATCATTACTTAAGAAGCACTCTTGCCTCCCAATTTCTCGACTAATCTGTAAGACCACGAAGAGCCCCACATCGAAGCAGGTGGTCCCTGTTCATTTCTTGTCTAGTTACAAAGTAGGCAAATAGGATCACTTTAAAAATTACTTGTTGCAAATTGTTTCTCTAAGACAAATATCGAAACGCGGATTGATATTAAGAATGCCAGCCATTCTGAGTATACCACTATTTTCACTATACTGCAGAACTGCTTTTCCATCAAAGAACATAAACACATTAAAGAAATAATCCTGATGGCACTGTTGCCGTAAAGAACAACTCATATTGTTTTTTCCCTCTCCGTCAAGATTGCTTTAGATTTAACTCTTAGAGAGACACAATAACATTAACTGGAGTATTCACTATATGCACATACAGTTCAGGTTCAGGATTTAAAATTTTAATAGTTTCGTAAATTAGTGGTTTTAACTACACTTAAGTTTTTTCAAAGCCTCCATGGATTAAGTGCAATACGAGCCCTGAAAAAAGTTTCTTTTCTTTTTTGGCCATCACTCATTGACGAAACCTGTAATTTTTGCCAAACTTTCGCCTTTCGTGGATAACCTGTCGTAAAAAGTTGTATTGATTTTTAATTTTTAGAAAGATTTGCAATTCCATAGCTCAGAAATGTAAGTTTCCTTCGTGGACATATTGTGTTTTTTCCATGAAAAGGGCTCCTTTTAAAAAAAATTACGCAGCAGACGCTTTCTCTGCATATAATACCATTGTTTCTATTGGGGGTCCGATGAATAAAAGAAGAATCTGATTTTGACTTCCTCAAGAGAATGGGTATTCTGTTAATTTAAAATAATCAGAAGTTCAAAACAATAAAAGACGATTTATACGATAAATCGATATAAACATTATATCGATATAAATAGGAAAGACGATTAAAATCGATGTAAATATAAAAGACGATTTACACCATATAAATAATAAATATGATTTATATTATATAAATTTTGAGTGATCTAATGAAAGCAATGATAATTACATGTGGATTTGAAAGTCAATTAAAGAAACTCAGCCTGTATGGATACCTTAATCTCATCATGACAATCTCCTGAGCAATTTTAGTAATGCAATAGTAACTAGTCTAATCCTATCTTGCGGAAATAGAGAATAATTTACACCACGCTAAATTTATAGAGGGGGAAAACAGATTGAAGTTAGAATAGTACCTAAATGATGGGGGTATTGGTGTGGTGTGCCTAGCTAACTGATAAGTTTCCACCAAAGTTTTGGAATTCCGATGAAGAACATTCCAGGAAAAAGAGGTTGGAGGCTTTCCCGTTCGTCTTTCCTACGACAAATCTCTCAAGAGGATTTCTGCTTGCTGTACACTTTGAATCCCTCCTTGCCGCATAGGCAATATACTTTCACAAATATTTATGCCTTTTCCGGGATTCGAACTCGACGACTTCAGTTGGCAGTCAGCGTCACTTGCCTTTTTTACACATGAGAAAAAAATCTTAATGTGTTTAAGCACTTAAACCGATTCTGCCTCGAACTGATCATCAATAGCCGGGGTCAGTTCCAGGCATCCAACAGTACAGAGCATTCAAGTCATCTTGTTATGAATGCCAATCTCGCGAAGACCCATTTTCAGTTGGATTCCTGTTCACAAGAGAACTATAACCATTGAGTTAGCAGACAATGCTGGCAAATAGCAAGAAACTCCTCTTCACTAAGTGAATTTCCAACTTTAAAGCCGATCGCATTCCTAAAGAAATTATCGCATTCCTGAAGACTCTTAAAAAATTATAGCAAGAGCAGTGGGACCAGGCAGTGACAGGATGTCGGACTATAAATTTCGTCCCGATGTGTAGCTGAAATCGCATTCAGTGAGGAAGTATTTGTCACAGTTTATCACGAGACATGGGCCTTTCCTGATTATCTCAGACGATTTGACCTCGGCGAAGATAGCAACTGCAATATGAATAAAAATTCAGTCAGTGCTTAATAAAACAATCCGTGTTGATGTAACAGTATTAGATGTATCAAAATGTGTGACTTTCATTACAGTATTATGAAACTTTAATATCACGTCATTTTGCTGAAAGCAAAGTCTCGGCTGCTTCGCTTTTCATTCTATTATTTATCTATTTCTTTTTAAAAATAAACAATCCGTCTTCATTCTGTAAATAATTTACACCCAATTCAAATGGAGTATTGAAACGGTTTCAAGGGCAAGAACTCTGTGGAAAAGAAACAGGAAGTAAATATCAGCTCGCTTCCTCACAAAGAAAATTGTTTCCTTATCTTTTTTGTTCTAAGCGAAACTTATTGCAGTGGCTTGTTTATCACTCGAACGTCTCATTAAGACTCCTTCATTTGTTGAAAATCTATATTTTATTATTGTATTTATATTTTACCTTCATCCATTTAAGAAAGAATAATATAGAATATTTCCTCGCCATTTTGTTAAACCATCATGCTGTCATTTTCCTTAAAAATTTCTTTTCACGGGCGTTTTTAATACTATTTATTGAAAAATTTGAATTTACATAAAAATGTTCTAGTGTGACCATTTATGTTTATTAACATAGAATTTCTACTCAGTATTTTCTCGAATATTTCATTTTTATTAGACAAATTTTAATTTCCGATTCGAAAGTTTGAGCTTGTAAATAAAAGAAGATTCTGAAAATTACTAAATTACTAATTTATGTATTGCTTTTTAATTCCTTATTTGTTTTATATACTTTCTTAAAAATGCCGTTTTGTTTATGCTATCTTCAAAGTGCCCTAGCTCGACTATTAATTAACTACTTCTAGAGAAGTCAATATTACATCGAGTATCTTTTTTCGATTCCTGCTCCGATGGTTCTGTACTGCGTATTTCATCGAATATATTCAGTCTGATCCCGCTTCGAAGGTTCTGTGTTGTGGAAAGGTACTGTAGTAGAGCTCGGGATATTGGAATCTGCTGCTTCGATAAATAATATTACCTGATTACTTTTCAAAGCTTTTATCAGTCAGAACTTACACAATGTTAGGCCTCGCTGCAATGTTAAAATATCCTCGTAGATAATTTATTGACTATTTTAATTACAATTTTACATAATTAACATAAATAGTGTTTTATATTGTTTAATTGTTTTACATGTGCTAAATCTAAATGTATCAATGTTTAATCAATGTTTAACCGTTTGAAATGAAAACCGAAAATCAGTGATTATCCTCTACAAAAATACAATGCTTGTCCAACTTCTCTGACTTTCCCTTCTAGAACTCGGTATTAGAACCTTTTCTCCTCAAGGTAGAATTTGCATTACTTCATTCGCTCTATCAAATTTAAATATTCTGGTATTGACAATTAGTGGAATGAAGGCTTATAGGAAAGAACATAAACAGAAGTTTAACCGTTTATTAAAGTTAAATATAAATCCCTACAACTTGTCTACTGAATAAGATGCTTAAGAATAAAAGTGTTTCTATAATCTCGAACCTTGGTTTAACAACTGCAGATCTACTCATTGTTGTTGTTACCAGTTTCTCTTGTCAGACGATGATCAGGGCAAGCCTACGGCATTCATCGTGGGAAGGACAAAAATGTGCCTTTTGCTGGCAAGATCCTTGAGCACTATATAAGTGACTGTCCGAATTTAGCTCAGACCCAGTTTTGAGACGAGCACCCTGGGGGGGAACGGATCCGAGGATCTCTCCCCTTTTATTCTACCACAACCACTCGAGAGAACTTTCGGCTTGGCTCATACTCAGAGTAACCCCATGCCCCACAGACACTATACATTTACAAACATCCATGCCTTTTCTAGATTAGAACCCATGCCCTTTAGCACAGCAGTCAGAGTCGCTAACACTGTCTCGTTTAGGGGCAGATCTGCTCATAGAGTATTAAAGAATTAAAATTAATTATGTGCTGTGCGCAGGATATTTTCTCACAATAGCGAGAAGTTTCCGACAATTGTTTCAAACATGGAAAATGTTTTCCTAGGGGACACTATGAGATTACACTTAGCAAAAGTTTTGGAAATATCCATTTCGTTTCTCATTACGAATTTGAATCTTGAGCAAATGTGAGAAGTAAGCAGTAATTTTATCTATTCTGATACGTGATAATGAGAAAGAATAATTAATATGAATCTATTGTGATTACAGTATCCAAGTATAAACTTAAAAAATATACACAGTTTTAAATATTTAATTGTGATGTAATTCTAAGATTTAATTATATTTGTAACAAACGATAAAAGGAATTCGAAATGCTATACTAATTTCCTCACAAATTTCCTCACTAATTTAAAAGAAAATCATTTCAAAGTGGAAATTCGGCGTTTCAAGGACTTATTTCATTTCATGCCTCTTTGTCTTGAAATTAATATTCAGTTAAACAGTAGAAATTAATTTTGAAATATGTGTCACGTTTCTGCATATTTATAAGCTCTTTAATAAGATCTAAGCATAGCTATTAAGCGTGGAAAGCATTAATTTTATTAAGTCATGAAGATTATTACAAGGCATTGGCTTAAGCCTTTTATTACTAAAGAATCCATTAATTCGTTTGATCTGCTGTTTTGTATGCATTCGAAAGTTTTTTGCCAAGGATTTCTGTTTAGAATTCTTTTCAATACACTTGATTTTCAGATTTACATTTCCTGGAGTGCTCTTAAAAATAAACTGTTTTTGGTTGCAAGCTACCTGTTTTAAATATTTTACGACTTATTTTTATGTATAAGCGTGTTTCAGCAAATAACTTAAAGTATCATTCTTTACATCAAACTTGCAAGTACTGTATTTGAAGCTTTAAAGAATGGGTATAGTAAAAAGAATATTTTTCCTAGTTCATCAAAACGTACTTGTGAAATTTCACATAACTTGCTGAGTGTCCTTAAATAAAGTGAAAGGAAATAGGAAAAAATCTGTGTTTTATTCTTACTCCAATAACACTGCATACCGTACAAAATAATAAAAACAATTGTTGTGATTTACACTTTAAATAATACTTCCTTTATCTACCAGAATTGATCATCAAAGTTATAAATGTGTAACAGTAGAATGATATACCGTTTTGCCTAATAAACATATTTTCATATTAATGCAACTCATATTAAAATTTTAAAAAAATCTAAAAAAAAAATTTAAATAAAATCTGAAAGGTTTCAGATTTTAAAACACTTCCAAAGGCGCGTTTTTGTAATGTTTTGTGTAATGTTCATTAAATATCATGTTCTACATACTCAAACCATAAAATTCAGTTCAACAGCAAAATCACAAAATAATTTTAAAATGAGCATACCTTTAGAATTTCCGACACAGAGCCTCGTGCGATAGAGATATTTTTTTCCGTGCAGGGTTGCCGTTGCTCACTTTGAAATCGTTTAGTTTGATAATCAAAAATTCGTCGAAGTGTTACAAAATATGAAACCGATAATAAAACAAATTTCAAATTCCAAACTAGGGCTTCCATATGCCCATATTCTATGGAAGATTACATTAATTAAAAGTTTGATGGCTCTAGGTACCGTCGTTTTATCACAATGCGAGAAACATACATATATTTAAACAGATTATTCACTATTTAATTTCTTTAAATATAATACAGTGCTCTAATATTTGGTGGCAACAATTTGAAAAGTGATTCGCCGTTTATAGCTTTCAACGCAAAACACCAAAGCGAAATTAATAGTCCTTCTGGGAAAACTGCCGTTCTGAACTAAAAAAAAATCTGAAAGGTTTCAGATTTTAAATTACGTCCAAAGGGGCGCTTTTTAACATTCTGCGTGTTACCTTTATTTATATTTCGCAAACTTATTTTAACTTTAACAAAACTTTATTTATTAACAAACTTATTTATTAACAAAACTTTATTTATTTAACAAAACTTTTAACAAAGTTTTATTTATGTTTAGTAAACTTGCACTTAAACCATAAAATTCAGTTCAAGAGGAATATTGCAAAATAATTTTACAATGAATATGTCTTTAGAATTTCCGACACACAATCTCACGCGCTGGAGATAAAAAGGTTTTTTTTCTGTACAACTTTGCCACTGCTCGCTTTGAATTCCTTGAGTTTGTTAATCAAAAATTCATTAAAGTTTTACAAAATATGAAATGGGCAATAAAACAAATTCCAATTTTCAAATTTTTGCTTCCAGATGCCCATATTCGGGTGAAAAGTTTCAATATTCAAAATTGGATGGCTCTAAGTACCGTTGCTTTATCGCAGTGCAAGAAACATGCATACATTTATTCATATTCTTCATTATTTAATTTCTTTTAATATAATACACAGCAATAATATTTGGTGGCGACAATTTGAAAAGCGAAACAACGCTTTTAGTGAATTGACGCAAAATGCCAAAACGAAATTAATAGTCCTTCTGGATAAATTGTCCCTTTGGACTAATAATACTTAGTGATATCACTTATTTAATGAGTATCACTGAATCAGCTAGCTGTATTTTAATTGTAAATATAAGTATAATTACAATTGAAAGATTTTGTTTGGAGGCTAACTATATAATTAAAAATGATAATAGATCATGTGTTAACCACGTTACAAAATTCAGAAAAAATGTGCATACCTGATTCTATTTCATGCTTAAAAAATCCTTGCGCTTAAGCCATGTAATGGTGTCTTTAGTATTTGATCAATGATGCTTTTTGTTTTTTAATTTTACCAACGTTTAAAATAAAATTAGTCTCTTTGCAGTCTTTTACAATGTTTGGTAAGGGATCTGTGATTTTCTGTACATTTAAACTAAGCGAAACTTTTCTACACTGGTCAACAAAATTAAAGGATAATGAGAAACAATATGCTAATTTAATGTTGCAACTAATGGCCAATGTTGTAATTATTTATTCTAATTAAATAAAATTGAACACAAAATTGCAATTCCGTGCATATGCTAGCGCCGGAAATATACAAATTCGCTGATTGACAATGTGGTGCGCAAGGGGCGTATGTCAGAATTCCGGTCTGCAGGGCCGTTTGAAGTAAATGGGGTTTCTGAGAGTCATCCGTATTCAGTACTTATGGCTCAAGGGCATCATTTAAGTGAAGGTAAAAAGTAGCGAATGATTGGTAGAATCTAAGGAAGTCAAAAACAAATGTAGGTTGTCTAAGATTGGAATATCCCTCAAAGTGTCATTTCAAGAGTTTGGAACCGCTTTCTAAGCACTAGAATATCAAGACTGATCAAGGGCGACCAAGAGCATCAACCGCATCAGAAGACCGTTTTATGTCGTTGTCGGTTCGAAGAAACTGTGGAGCGACTACAAGCGATTTGGTTTTAGATCTTCATGCTGCCACGGAAATTCGAATTAGTCGTTGTACTGCGTGAAAATCAATGGTTTGTGTCACACTCACGCCGAGATGGGTCCATTTAAACTGGCGCCGTTGTCATATTCAAGAGTCATGACGACTGGGCCCGAGTATTTTTTGCTGAAGAGTTCAAATTTAGCTTGAGCAGTGATTGCAGATGTGTTTTGATCAGGGAGACGAAGAAACACGCAACTTGCCTTCCCTTACTTCCTTTATCCGTGAAACATCCCCCTTTGCACCGCCGATGTTTAATGTTTTGAGGAGGAATCATGAAAAATGGCCACACCGAGCTGCATATCTTTCAAGGAGGTTCTGTAACCGCTCGGAGATATTGGAACCCCAAGATAGACTGTTTAGGAGTGCTATTGTCCCAGAGTTTTTGGTAATGGATGACAATGCTCGACCTCATCGAGCATATGTGGTGTCAGAATACTTGTAAACAGAAAATATCACTCAAATGGATTGGCCGTCTTACTCATCCGACTTGAGCCCGATTGAACATATGTGGGGTGCCTTAGAGATCCAAATTGCAACCGACCAAATTCCTTCTTGGAAACTCTAGGAGCTGAAAAGTGCACCTTTAGAAGAGTGGCGTGCAATTCCACAACATTTGATCAATATTTTGGCAACGTATATGAAGTCAAGTTGGGAGGTATGCATATCTGTCCGAGGTGACCATACACCATATTAAAGGAAACGTTTTTCCATAACAGAAGACTTAATTTTTCCATTATTTTCCAATTCCCATAAATTTGGTTTTAATTTCAGTATTTTACGAATAATCAACTGCGAAACATCGTTACTTATGTTAACTAATGCTTTTGAACAAATCTCTGTTGATAATTTTAATAAATTGCCTAATACACTTCTATCAAAATAATATAAGTCGCCTTTATCTTCCCCAACTATTATCGTACAAGTTGAATACATTTCCTTTTTTTTACTTGTTAAGCTTCGCTATTCCTCTATTATATTTTGAGACTTTGAGTAGTTTCACTGGTTTGCAAAGAATTAGATGGATATTTCTAGAATAGGTTCGTTGAATTCATCAACAAAACTAGCAGTTTTCAGATTCAACATGAAGAGCAAGAAGCTAATTCAGGTTTTTCTCAGATTAAGACATATATTTCTGATATTAATTGATCAAGAAGTCTTTGAGAAACTTTATCGACAGTTTCTGAAGAAAAGAATAAGAAACATCATTACTTATATGGTCATTTGCGGCAGCCTGTCCGGTAATTATGAAATAATATATTACTCAGAAGTTATTTATCTTGAAAGTTATGTTTTCACGGAAAAGGTTTCAAGGCTTACAGTGCATTGTTATAAAGCATGTGTGAAAAACCACTGATCATTCCCGAAATTAAGACTTCATTATTATTATAGTCTAATTAATAAATTAAGGCTTCATTATTATTTAATATTTAAACTTATGTTTTGCAATAAACAGAGGCTTTACACACATTTTTTAGACAATTTTCGTTGTATTTACAGAAATAGTTTAGCTAAAAATTTTGTATTTTAAATGTTCTATTGTAAACGTTTGAACAATTCGCTTTTTAAAAGTCCAAAAACGCAAACATTTGTGGGTGATACATCAGAAGATTTAGTAGGGATATGAGTGAAGGGTATGGCTTGGATACCCGTTTTTATGTTCCAGGTTTTTCTGAGAATTAACAGCTAATTTTGCCGTGTAGCTGCTTGCTTTGTCTTGATGCAGTTCTATTCATTGATGGGCACTGTGAATAAAGACAAGGTCTTTCAAGTCTGGAAATTGGGTACGAAATATGCTCCTGATAATATACGGAGTTGATCTTAAGATTTTCTGCAATCTCTTTATTTTTAATTTGCCATTATATGAAAAACCAGCAGCAATTAACAAAAAACATTATTCAGTTTCTTAAAAGAAATAAAATAAAAACATAATATTTCAAAAATTTCAGATTTTATATTACGCTCAAAGGAGCTTTCTTATTTCGTTTACAGACACATTCACCTTTCGAAAGCATCTGGCCTAACGCCCCTCTGAACAAAAAATATTTAGAAACAGCATATCATTAGAATTTCCGATAGAAAGTCTAGCGCGCTGATATTTTATTTTATACAGTGTGTCGCCACTACTCGAGTTGAAGTCGTTGAGTTTCTTAATCAAAAATTCGTTAAAGTTTAAAAAGTATGAAATAGATAATAAAACATAATCTAAATTAGAAATTCGGTCTTTCATACTCGGGTAGAGGTTATTCAAAATTTGATGGTTCTAGATAGCTCTGTTTTTTCACAATGCGAGAAACATACATACATGCATACAAATTCTTCATTTCTAAATTTCTTTAAATATAATACAGGGCGATAATATTTTGTGGCAACAATTTGAAAAGTGATACAGCCGTTTATAACGATTCGACAGAAAATGCTGTTTCGAGATTATTAGCCCGTCTGGGTTAATGCCCCTTTGGGCTAGTAACTGCGATTTTACATTTATCACTTTAAGTTTACTTATAACTTTGTAAAAGAAATGACATCACTTTAATTATCTTATAAGGTATTTCTCTCGCCTTCTTAGCAGGCCTTCTTGGTGTAGTGGTCAGCACACTCGACGCATATTCGAGAGGACTCTGATTCGAGTCCCGGCGAGGGAATTGCTCAGTTTTCATCTCTACTGCTTTCAAAAAGATACCTGATATCTCTACAGTGGGGCCGGAACTAAAAAAGGTGGATGATGAGGATTCTCCACCACCATGATTTGGCGATTGGTTCCCCTAATTCCCTGTCACTCTTTAAAACAAAGACTATATAAGGTATTTCTCTAGCCTTCTTAGCATGCCTTCGTGGTGTCATGGTAAACACACTCGGCGAGTACTCCAAAAGCCGCTCCACCTGAAAGAGCTGCACGCCGTTCTTGAGCTGCGCTATAACCACCCATGCTATGCAGTTTTAATGAAACGAAATTTTATTTTCTTTGTAAGTTTTAGCATATATTATTATTAAATAATTATGTTATAATATTGGGAAAAGATTAGCAGAATAATATAGTGTCTTAACAAACAAGCTATCTGAATCTTCTCTACCGAAAGAATATAAGTAGAAAGAAATATGAAGAACTCATTTTATTAACTATGTCTCTGACAGTCTAAGTGTATCATAATTTTTAAAAGGCTTTTTCGAAATAAAATGAAATAATAGTAAATTATCGACAGAGCATTATGTTTTCATGTTTAAACTGTTAACAAAAAAATAATTTTTAATTTTTAAAGAATAGAATAATTACCTAATTTATAACTATCCTTTTATTCATTAATACCAGTAAGCAATGTTACAAAATATTGACCATTAAAAGTGATTTATAATTTTTGTTATGAAATTGTAATTGAAGTTCATTAACATTTTTTAATATATTCCTATTCCAGTTCTATTCCAATTAATCTTAAGAGATTTCAATCATTTAAGATTAATATCTGCAAACAATCAAAATCTAATTAATGTTACAGAAATTTTAATCGGATGGAATTCCTGTAGGAAAAGTTATTTTTTATTCAATTATTTCCAAACTTCTAAGGAGCATTATACTACTTATTTTTGCACTAATAGCTTTTAATACTTCTCTTGTTTGCACTAATAGCTTTTAATACTTTTCTTCAGTACTGTAAATTTGCCATTTTTATTCCTGTATTATTGTTCTAAAATCAAATTAATTAAAAATAAAAAAAGGAAAGAAAAAAAGAAAAAAAAAAGAAAATCTGAAAGGTTTCAAGTTTTTAATTACGTCCAAAGGGGCGTTTTTTCTTAAAATATTTTGTATGTTACCTTTATTTATTAAATATCATGTTCTTCGCACTTAAACAATAAAATTCAGTTCAAGAGCAATATCGCAAAATAATTTTAAATGAGCATATCTTTAGAATTTTCGATACACAGTCTCAGGCGTTGGAGATAAAAATGTTTTTTCTGTACAACGTTGCCATTGCTCACTTTGAAATCCTTGAGTTTGTTTATCAAAAATTCGCTAAAGTTTTACAAATATGAAATCGATAATAAGACAAATTCCAAATTTCAAATGTAGGCTTCCAGACGCCCATATTCGCAATAGGATTACGTCATTCAAAATTCATATGATAGCTCTAGGTACCGCTGTTTAATCACAATGTGAGAAACATTTATGCAGATTCTTCATCATTTAATTTCTTCAAATATAATATAAGGCTACAATATTTGGGGGCAACAATTTGAACAGTGAATCGGATATTCATAAGGATTCGACGCAAAGTCGCAAAACGAAAGCAATAGTCCTTCAGGGGCAAAGCCCCTTTGGAGTAAAAACATTGCATCTGGGCACATAGCACGATAGAATTCAACTTTAGTTTACCTAAAAGTTCAGTTAAAATAATTGATTCAAATATTTGTTAACTGAAGACTGAACCAGTATATGTATTCATGTAGGCACTATAAAATCTATTAAAAAATCTAAAATGCATGACAATTAAGAAAATAAACACATTTAACGTGCATAATGATGTAACTAATTAAAATGCGATATTGTTAAACTTATAAGCTCTTCACAGGAGTAAGATTTAATATTTTGTGTAGTCATTTTTAACAATGGTCAAAGGTCGCATTTTTAGTTAAGTCATTTTTAACAATGGATAAGTCTCTTTGTTTTCAACAATAGATAACGTGGTTGTTCTTTATTGATTTCTAATTTTTCATACAACAATATCGCTAATGAATCCTGAAGCCTTAGTTATGTACACAGACGTATGTTCTCAAAAGTTTGAATATTTTATGAGTATTATTTATAGAACATTAGACTTATCGTTATGGCAGTCTCCTTAGTTTCTAAAGGTAAAGTTGAGCAGCAAAGAAAATAAGTTGCCTATAAAAACTTTCTCTCACTGTAACCAAACATTTTTCTGCAATCATGTAAACTCAATGAAGTGTGACCTCCATATTCACAATAAAGCTCAATATTCAGCAACGTGTAAGTCCAGTTTCACACTAAAATTTTGTTACATGTTTACTCCTTTTTTATTCGCATATAAATTTATGAAAATATAAATTATAATTATTATAATTTATTAATATTTAAATTTATGAAAAGAAATTTATAAGACGTTGCAATTTTAACCTCGGTGACTACTTACTTATTTGCAGAATTTTTATTTGAAAATGCTAAAAACCATTTTAATTCATTTTGGTAAAATAAATTTCTTTTATCTTTCTTAATATGTAGTAAAATAACACATTTTTTGTATTCCTGATGAAATGTAGTAAGCAATTTTACTAGCATTTCTTATAAATGATGTAACTTTGATAAAGGCAGGAAGGCCCGAGTTCGGATCCCATAGACGGCATAGATATTTATAAATGTACAGTTTCTTGGCGGCATGGGGGCACTCTAAGTATATATATTAAGCCAAAAGTTCTCTCGTGGTGCACCACATTTGCCACGTCGCTGATTTTGGACAGTCCCATTTTGCCATGCACGGTACACTTTTACCACGGCGGCACGCGAACAGTTCACAAACTCAGCCGTTTCGGAAATGCTTCCACCCTTGGCCCGAAAGCCAATGATCATGCCCTTTTGGAAGTCGGATAAATCGCTTCGTTTCTGTATTACGCCAACGATTGAAATGTTTTCCGAAGCCCTCACACACCCTTTATATACGCTCAACTGCACTGTGCTGCCACCTGCCTACTGTGATTGGTTATTTAACTCTGACATGGAAAGTACGTGGTGGTCACATTAATGTGACTGGACTGTGTATATAGGGACCAAGGCTCTTGCCAACGACAGGCGTAATCCTGTATTCCTTGCCGCGATGAATTCCCTGTACTTGTTCTGACGTTATAGAAGCGACATTAGTCACATTAACAACAACAACATCTTAGCTCATACCTTAAATAGATTATTGTATTTATTACATAAACTAGTGGAAGTACTCTATGCCAGATAAGATAGATTGAGAGTTATGCATCTAACAACAGAGAGAATGATACCGCTGTAATCCTTCTCTAATAACGATGCAAAAAATAAGATTAATTTATTTATCAAATGCCTGACCGTCGACCATCAGGTCATTAGGCGACGAGCTCTGATACAGTCCAAAGTCTTAACTGCAAAGCACACGTCCAGATGAGCAGCGTTCATGACTTATCCAGAATCACGCAAAGCACATAAAGGTGAAGCAGTCAGATTAAAACGAAGCAAATGAGCACCAAGGCAGTCATGTCCAGTTAATAGTCTAAACTCAGCCATAGCAGTAGCACGAAAAGAGTCCGAGACACAATCGGCTTTTAATAGCACCCTCCATGACTTAGTTTCAGTAGCACTAACAGGAGCATTACGAAATGATTTTTTATAAATCTTATTGATTTCAAGTTTAGCAGAGTGAAGAAACAGGTCTCTGGAAGACGTTGGAGAATATCCGCACCTTTTTTTGCCAAACGGTCCGCCATCTCATTTCCCCAAAGGCCACAATGTTACGGCACCCACTGGAAAGCAACCTTTGTTTGAACTCTGCTACGATTTATAATCATACATTTTTCAGTCCGAAATGGTATAAAACCCACATAAAAAATTTAGGTAGAAAATTAAGCTAATTCTTTCTCATTATGTCAGCAACAATGACATACAGTTTTTAATGACTTTCGTCTTTCTAATCAAATGGTCGTAAAAACTCAAGTTCCGTCCAATATTTCACTTATATTCAATTTTAGTCGATTAAATATGGCAAAGAAATTATCATAATTGATCAGAAATGAATAACGCGAACAAGCAAACAAATCCACAAACAGACATTCTTCTTTACGTGTACAGATTTTGTAAAATTCACAAATTTTTTATTAAGGTACTGTGCGATTTGAAAGCGAGCAGTAGCAGCACTTTTCGAAATAAAGCATTTTTATCTCCAACGTGCGACACTGTTGCTATTCGGAAAAATGAGTGCGAAAATTAGCGCTTTCAGAATTTTTAATTAATATTTCGGCTGCCTAAAGTCGTACGAAGATGGTAATAGCCGAAATGGCTTTCCACGAATTTTTGGAATCGAGAATAATGTATTTAATTTTGGCAATGTAATTTTTATTTAATCGTAAAGCTTTATTTATTAATCGTAAAGCTTTATTTATTAATCGTAAAGCTTTTTTTATTTAAATAACGAACTCTAGGAAAAATTTTGTTGAAAATTTAAGTTTAATTGAAAGCGAACAGTGGCAACAACTTCGAAATAAAACAGATTTTCATCTCCAGCTTGTGAGACTGTTGCCACTCGGAAAAATGAGGGTGCAAATTTGCGTTTACAGAAGTTTTAATTAATATCTCTGAATTTTAAGTATCTGTTTTTGGAAAAAAGTGGAAGTCGATGTTTTCCATGACACTGAAAAGGATTGTAGAAAGTTTGGTGACGGTAGCTATAGTAGTGACTGAGTTTTTAGAGGACAACGAAACACACATACTTTCTTATTTATATATATAGATAACAATTTCAACATAAAAAAAACTAAATATTTTCTGGTACTGTTAAAAAGGAATTCTTGTGCTAGGTAGCATAAATATAAAAATATATTGAGCAACAGTTTATTTAGTACTATCAACGCCAAGTTAGCAGTTTTTTAATGGTTGAATGTTGGATCAGTATAATAAAGAATAAAAGAATACTATTTTGATCCACTTTAAAATTATAATACATATTTAGAATTAATAGCCTTGATTAAATAACATTTTCGAAACAAACGCCTTTTCATTTTAAATTCATTTTCGTTTCATTATATAGTGCCTTTTTCATATAATGTTTGAATCTCACTACAAATCAAATATTACTAGTTAGTTGCTTTGGTCGACTTAGTTTTACTTCCTTTTTTAGTGTTTCATTTCAGTTAAAGAACTAACACGATATATTTGAAATATCATATGCTGTTTAAGCCCAAAAGGCGTTTTATGGAATATTGGGAAAGTTTACTAAAAGGAAAATATTAATCATCAATTCATTTTAATGCAAATCAAGTCACATTTAATATAGCATACTTCTTAGAAATCTGTATTTTAATAATGATATCAGAGGAAACATAAATGTTTGCGTCCTGTGATTTGATCCCATTTAGTCTAACGGCAAGATTGGTGGACTCTAGTAATTGACTCTAGGTTTAGTTCCCAATGATCATCTTCTATGCATAAGCTTTCCAAGATTTTATCTATATGGAATGAGAATACAAGCCAGTTGCATTTAGAAAGTCCTTCACAAGGGCGTTCATTCTAGGACAGGTAGTCCTCGTGAACTTTACGACATTCGAAAGGGACATTAACCAACCAAGTAACTTTCATCTGACTTTACGTTTGTTTGCTATCTGATCTCTTAAATAATAGATATTTCTAATTTTAGGATCTCACAACACATTCCATAATCGAGAACTAAATAGGACTTTAGATGCTAGAGGAATTTACATTTTTTAAGAAATCAGTCTCATTATTTATTTCTCCCTTACAAAAATAACAGTGAAGCCTCGCACGGCGATCTCTCTTTTTCCACGACCACTTGAAAGTGACCAGTATTTCTGAGAACATAAATAAATATCCCTTATAAAAGTCACATTTCTAAGGAGACTATTTTCAGTTCCACTTCACGCATATGAAATCAGCTAGATTATTAGAAACTAGTTCCTCTATTCTGGCACGTTGCTCAGCAGCGCCACAGGTCCGGGGTTCGATCCTCGGGTTTTTCGGGGAAGGTTGACTCAGCCTTTCATTCCCTGGGGAGGAGTCGATTAAATTAGTAACAAGTTCGGATGAGGACTAAATTCTGGGGGTCCAGGTTGACCACTTATCCAGGCAGAAATGCACAAGCAACCCGGAGCCCACGGTCTAGAAAGCATATATCAGGGCACTGCCGGCCATGGCTCTCGAAGGGTTGTTTGTGTCGCCGAATTTATTTTGTAGGGTTTCCCTTATTTTGCATAACAAATTATTTTAAGTTTGGTACCTTTCCTGAACTCCTCAACTTCCCCTCGCACTTCCTCGCCAGGATGTAAATTTAAGTGATGTGAGTATTTAAACAGGTGAATCCCTGAGTTTATTCAGAGAGTGTTTGCGCTATTCATTGCACGTTTAGTTGCTATCTCGCTGTTACGCCCTTTGGCCATTTCGAATAATCGTCATGCTTGTTAGGTTTGTGAGGCGACCTAAGTGACCGTAACTTAACGTGATAATCCAGCCCTATTCTAAATAGACTTTTGAATTGATTTATATTCTACGTTTAAGTTTCACCGCAAGTTGACGGTGTTATTGTAAAGCACGAATATCGTGCCTTTCTGTTTATTAGTTAGACCAATAAAGGGGTATTTTCACTCTCCTTCTGTGCTGTTCCAGGTTCTTTGTACGATCCAGTTTGCTTTATGTGGAAAGGAAGAGAAAGATCTTACAAGTTTAGTTTAGTTTTAGTATCTATATTCCGTTACTTTCATAACATGGAAACCGTATGCAGCCATCATCTTGTATAAGTGCAGTAATTGCCGTAGTAAAGGCACTATTCCCGAAAACCTAAACTAAAGATTTTTTTGAATTTACAATAAACACAACTAAACTTATAAATAAGCAGATTCCTTTGATCATTTGGGGAAAGACTTAAATATTATAAGAATAACATTTGCTACATAAACAAATTTAGAAGAAAATATTACGCAGTTAAATGGGGAAAAATCAGATAGACTCGATCATTCCTTTTCATACATTCATTCTTTTGGAAAATAAAGCTGTAACGACTCAAATTATGGAGTTAGTTCTCTTCGCATCATCATGTTCCTCTACTTAAATTTAATCCAACTCACTAATTTTGGATTTGCAAAATTATTTAGGAAATGTGGCTCAGAAGTCTCAAAATATCAAGTAGTCGGAAATTAATAGGATGAGAGTTTATATAATATCTATTTAATAAGATTTATCATCAACTAAAAGCTTTAAAACCTCTCTAAGTCGAATGGCTTTAATGAAAACAGATTTACAGTTCAATTTAAAGTTCAGCGATGGGCAACTTGAATCAACGCGATAGGTGGCAAAATAAATTAATATTAGCTAATACGCACTACATGATGAAACGAATTCTCAAGATCTTTTCTGTTACTGTCTGAGATTTTAGAGTAGGATCATATTTGCTTTAAAGTAATATTCATATATCGCTCAATTAATATTTTGTTTAAAATGAGAAGTTCTTAATATTTATCGTTAAGAAGTTACTTAAAATTTAATAAAATTACATATTTCATTGAACAATAATCCCAGGAATTAGCATTTTAATGAAACTTTATCGGGAAATGTCCTATTTATAATCTGATAATAATGATGTTTAATCAGAAATATTTCTTACTAATTTCGTTTATTAAATTTTGTCAGGAAGCATATTAAGAATTCTTTTTTTCTAAACAATTTAGGATACTTAAATAATTTAGGAAACGTGATATGCATAAAACATAAAAATCAGAATATTTTTAATAAAATCAGTAAAAGTATAATAGAATATTTATAATTAATAGCCTTGATTAAGTAACATTTTCAATGGTTTTTCGATTTAAAATTATTTTCTTACAGTCTGCCTTTTTCAAGCAATATTTGAGCCTTACTGAAATGAATGATTATTGCTATCCTAGGAGTCACAACGAATCTTTGTTTGTTGCAGTGGCTCCAAAATTTAACTGTCAAATTCCACACAAGTGGTTTAACAGACTACGCGGTTCTAGTTAAATTATGTGTTTATGTATCCTTGGCAATTCGAATTTTAAAGAACAGTATAACGACTTTTCGCTGTTCTTCTTACAACCGTATGGATAAATTCCAAAGAACGGTCAAGATATGCTTTACCTCCATTCAAAGATTAACAGCAGTTAGCCCCTCTCGAGCTTACAGGAAAGCCTCCACTTAAAATAGAAAATAAGAAATTAACTTAATTCTAACTAAAATTTAACCGAAGCTGTGCAGAAATAACTAACCAAGTTGGTCCTTAATTAATATTCACCGGCAATACTAACAGGCACATAAGATTACGGCCGAACGTAGCAAGATAGGCTTGACACAAAAGCGGACTTTTTTTTAAATGACATGTCAGATTTTTTTATCTATATTTCGATTCTACGGCTCAGATTATGCCAAACTGCAATGTTTTATAAAAATCTCACAAGTAGTTTTTTAAAAAAATAGCTCTCAGAATTTTAGCTCCTCAGTGCTTCCCTTGAATTTGTTACATATTTATTAATATCACTTTTTTATTAAACTTACTTGATTTCTTCTTCCCGAATTCGAAATTTAGGCTTAACCCAAACATAATTCGCGCAATGTTTTATGATTTATTTTTTAAATTAGTATTTTAGAATATTTTCTATAAATTTTTCGAAAATATTTTTGTATTATAGCCTATAAAATCTTTAACATCATCTTAAAGTAGATGTATTTCTAGGTACACCAGCAAAAAGTTTTATTCAAAATTATCTAAGATACATGAATTTACATACTGGGACGTTTTGAAATTTGGCATATTCGTTATAAGCGATAATGACGCCAAATATGGGGTTTACACGCTTTGTTAATATGATTTGAAAGTGTGAACGATGGCATTTTCTCCGCTCATTTACAATGAAAAAAAGGAAAAGAAAATAGGTTGCTATGAATTAAAAAGTTCACCAAGTGATTTATTCTTGACGCAAACTGAAAAAAATGCTCCAAGGCAATTTTTTAAATTTCCCCGTAAATTTCTACTAAATTTTACAAAATTTAATATTTAGGCATAATTTGACTCGTAGAATCGAGATATGGAAAGCATTTGGCATGCCATTTCAAATAAAGTCCGATACTGTGTCAAAATACCTATATTAGACCAATGCTATATATAAATCTAATCTATATCCTAAGTCGCGCTTTCGAGACGTGAAAAACGCAATTTGAATTTCCTCAATCGGCCTAGGAGAACGGCAGATATAGAACAGTTTTCTTTTTTTTTTTGCGTGCGGTGTACATATCTGCATCAATTAAAGGTACATGATGATATGGCATTCAGATGTACGAATCATCAACGAAGTATTGCGACTCCATTTCAGGCAATTCATTTCCTGAACACGTTGTTGCATGGAACCAACAAGTATTAACATCTGACTGAAGATATTAAGTACCATACATTTCTGATGTGACCATATAGTTTGCATTCGTTTCATGAAGGTGTATGATCGGATATTATTTTATTGAAAGTTGGCATATGGGATGCCCTAAAAATACGGAAGGATTGGAGCTGCAGTAAGTCTTAAGCATAGAGGCTTTCTATTAATATCCACTGCGCACTAGGGTTGAACATCTAATAGCACTAAAGACATCCTAAACCTTCATGCTGACAAACTACGTGCGGTTAGCACTAGCCTAGCGGCAACATCACCTCCAGAGTTTGCCTGTCATCATATGCGGAGCGGAAGAAAAATTCGTCCCTGAAGACCATACTGTTCCATTCGTCATTCCAAGAAACTCTTCTGCAATGCCATTGTTAAATATAAAAATGAGGTCTCGCTGTTAACTGAAATCTACCTAAAAGAAGGCTGGTTAGTTTACCTGCATCAGCTAATTGTCTTGAAGCTGTCCGTATTCCTTACAGTGTTATACATTTTCTTCCTGGATGCGTCGTCGCCCTGTCCGGCCAATATTTTTGGCATCAAACAGCTTTCTCCCAGACATGGTGCGAAAAACTTCCTGAGGTACAAAAGCTTACCATGAAGCATCTTGGACAGCAGCAATCTCTGAGTATTATAGCCACGAAGATGCCAAAACATATTTCTTTTTTTGAACGTTTATATCCCGAATGTTAGTTATCTGACTGGTTTCCGAATGCTATTATTTTTATACCTTATGAATGTACACTGCACTTTGCTCAACATTTGCTTCTTCATAATATTGGATTTTTTTTTGTTAGGCAATATATTTACTTTTTGATTTTTCTTTCTAAATTCAAAGGTTTTTCATGATTTGTGATAAGTGTCCAAAAGTGAGTCTTCTGAAATTATTATGTCAAAAGCAAACTTTATTTCAGCACAATATATTGGAGCAGGATGTTCCACTGATTCCTTATTTTCCACTTAGTCATCACAGAGATAAATGCATCTGACTCAACCTCGAATGAACTGTTTTCATGCTCATCTATAAAATATAATATTCTTTCTGTTGAATTACTATGTCACAGATGTTTTCAGATTCTCATTATTCCAAAAATTATGGCAAAAAAAGATTTCTTGAGAATCTGCAATAACGGAAAAGTCAAATAACTGTGATCGAATTGACTCATCAATTGAATATGTTATATGAAACAATATTCTGAAGGATGATCCATATCAGAGTTAATGTTATATGAAGAAAACCTCATCAGTTTGAATAATGTTAAATCAAACCTTACCTTAAAGAGGAACTTCGTTTCTTTCAGCTTTGAAATATACAGAATTTTCCTATCATACCAACACCAATTAAAAAACTGAAAATTTAATTTTGTTGAGTATTCATCAGTTTGGGTTTTAAAAGTTGTGGGAGTTATGAGTACTATTAATTTCACCAGTAGTCTCTAAAGGCCATGAGTCACAGGGAAGGGATCATAAGTTTGCTATGCTTTTAACTATGTGCCTTTCAGCCACCTTATTTTCTATAATGCTTTGGCACTGCTAATGAAGGATAATCATAGCAATTGTCTACTAATAACGCGATCATTGTCGCATTTTGGTAGCACAAAAGTGTGATGTTTGCCAGTTCTATGAAGAAAGAACAGTGACATTTATTGAAAGCATGTATAGTTCAATAATCGAAAATTTACTGGCATCTGACTGCGATAGTCTACTTTGATAACTTTCACTCATGAACGATAGCTACAATCAGGAAATCTTGTCACATTCTTTTTGGAAAATCTTGGGCTATTCCTCATATATTCGTCATTCGTCTCATCTGGCACAGACTGTATTTTGTCTCGTCGCAGTTAATAAGAATATGTTGGAGGCCACAGACATTAGATCTACAAGACTGGCAAAACTTTAGTGAGAAGGTAGTTAATATCCAAAATACTACCTTTTGGTTCATATAGAGCATCGAAATACGCATTCGATATTTAGGCAAATGTCTCAGTCGTCGTGTCGATTCCAAGGAAAACACGTGTGCCCAACAGGAAAGATGCCCTGTTTGTGATAATAATCCTGAGTTGATAAAAGGAATAAAAATAAACTTAATTCAAAATATCAATAGTAATTATGAGAAGATAATAAGTAAGGTACCAGAAAACTTTAGTGCATTACATGCCATACTAGCGGAAGTACCCGATGCCAGTAAATTTGATAGAAAATAAACTAATTGTCTCACATTATATCAGCAAAAATGGCACAAGTTTCTAATGTTTTTTGTCTTTCTAATCAAATAGCTCAAGCTCAACTTTCATCCAATATTTTACTAATATTCAATTTTAGTCGATTAAATGTGACAAAAAATTGATCATAATTGATCAGAAATGAATAACACAAACAAGCAAACGTAAATTCAGGCATTCATTTTTACATACATATATAGATTTTGTAAAACTTACAAATTCTTGATTAACAACGATTATTGATCTCCAACGAGCGAGATTGTTGCCACGCAGAAAAATGAATGTGAATATTAGCACTTTCCGAGTTTTTAATTAATATTTCGGTTGAATAAAGTCGCATTAAGATGGTAATAGTCGAAATGGCTACCCACGAAGTTTTGGAATCGGGAATAATGTAATTAATGTTTGGCAATGGTATTTTTATTTCGCCATAAAACTTAGGATTTTTTATTAACAAATTCTAATATTCGAAAGCGAGCAGTGGCAACAATTTTCGAAATAAAGCAGATTTTCATCTCCAGTTTGCAAGACTGTTGCCACTCGGAAAAAAAAGAACGAAAATTATCGCTTTTCTGAGTTTTTAATTCATATCTTTGATTTTAACTATTTTCTTTGGAAAAAAGGTGTGGCGTCAACCTTTTCCAGAACACAGAAAAGAATTGTAGAAAGTTTGGTGACGATAGCTACAGTAGTGACTGAGTTATTAGCGAACAAACACATACGCAGACTTTCTTCTTTATATATCTAGATAATGCGAATACTAAAATATGTTTCACCGTTATTTTACATTTCCAAAAATGGCGTAGATAAGTGACGTTTTGTTAACATACTCAGTTGTACGTAAAGATCTTTCATTGACTGATGATAAATAATCCACGTTTAGGGAACAAAAAAATTGCAGCTCTGAATTTTACTGTAACGGGAAATGAAAATTAAAACAGGAAAACTTACTTTCTAACAGTTATAAAATTGGCTGGTAAATCGTAAAGTATTGAAATGAAAAAAAAAAACAGGGGGTAATTTGTTTAAAGGTTTTCCTTAAATCCATAATTTAAAAGTTATCGCTTTTCAGAGAGGCAATGATGAAATGAACGTAAAAAACTTTAAGACTTTTTTGTATATAATATAAGTGATGAAATTCCTTTGAGAGGGATTATCTCTTCGTATTGATAGATAAAGCACAAAATGTTATGGGCTATAATTAATATGCTTATGGAATTCTTCTTAGAAATTTGAAGAGAACATGTTTATCTTTCATCTTGCAGGGGACTTAATCGGATGTTTAAAGAGTTTTACACGAAAAACCACTTTTGTAATGCGCAATTAAAAAGGGTGCTCTTTAAAGCAGCGTTTTTGCTTTCGAGATCATGTACGTGAAAACTACCTTCTTTATATTAATTTGGCTCAATCTTTAGTTTACAAATTGTTTCTTTTCTCTTTCTTATTTTTTCGATTGCAGTTACGGTTTATAATAGTAAATAAGAATAAAATTAGAAGTCTTTATGTATAGCATCAAAAATACAAATTATGTACAGATGCAATTACAAATTTAGCGATAGGCCCTTCAGGATATTTCAAACAGTTCTAGGACTGCTATGTGCTAACAGTGCTACTTTGCGTTATAGTTGGTAATACAGATATGAAGAGTATACGGTTTTTAATTTATAAATAAAAATAAAATGTAAATGGCCTTAAAAATAATTCTTTTTTAAAACTGTAGTTTAATATTCCATATCAGTTATGGCAGCGCCGATTAAGGAAGAAACTTCAGTTACTTGAGAGTAAATATTGTCAGTTAAAGAGACGCAAACATATGTACATGGGTAATTCAGACATGAAAAAAAAAGTAAATGCCGCATTCTGTGCCCTTTCAAAAGGCTGATTTATTTATTTCAAAAAGCTGTTCATTAGTGTATTAAAATTTTTATTGGCCAATAGTAGTTCTTCAATGTCTCAAGTTTAACGCATAGCTTGAGATGAAGTTTAAAGAGGTTTTCATCTGTTGATGTATATGGTATTTCTCACTCCTTCTTCGCATGCCTTCGTGATGTAGTGGTCAGTACGCTCGACGCGTATTCGAGAGGTCCGTGGTTCGATTCCCGGCGAGGATATTGCTCATTTTTCGTCTCTCATGCTTCTAAATAACCTGATATCTCTACAGTGGCGCCCGAGCTAAAAAAGGTGGCGAATGATGATTCTCCATCACCAGGATTTGGCGATTGGGTCCAATAATCCCTAGTCGCCCTTTAAAAGGCGGAGTATGTAAGGTATTCCTCCCGCCTTTTTCGCATGCGTTCTTGGTTTAAGGTCCATGGTTCGATTCCCGGCAAAGGGATTGCTCATTCCTTCACTTTCCTGCTTCGAAATAATCTAATGTCTGTAAAGATGTAGATATTAATTTGTTCGTGGGGTTCTAAGATAGAACAATGGAATTAAATAACTAAAACCCCACAACTTATTTAATTCACAGTTCAATCCTTGAAACCCCAAACACCAATGATTCTTATGTGTGTAAGCGAATAATTTCTTATGTGTGTGAACAAACAGGTAAGACTTAAAAAGAGTTAACTACCTTTTTTTTCTCAGAATAAATAATATTAACTCCTAACTCGGAGTGTACACAAAGCCTCCACTTGAGCTTGAACTTAAATAATAATGAATTTAAACTAACTAGGCTTAATTAAAGCTATCTGAAATATTTAGCCGAAGCTATCAGAATTCTAAGTAGTTGGACCCTAAATATTAATTAAATCGGCGAAGCCAAGCAAGGGTCTAAAGTATGGCAGAGCATAGTATCCTAAGAGAGAACGTAGCCAAAAGGTAAACGCGCGCTAGTCAGGAAAATGAGACTCTCTCTGTCGAAGTCGGCGAAACATCGCTTAAATAGTACTCTTACTCATTTGCATTAACGCCGTTTCTGAAAATACATTCTGGTAGGAAATTGTAAGCTGAAGCTAGAAGAGGTAGGAAAGACGCATAAAATAACTGTTATCAAAATTCGAGTAAAGTTTACACATTAAATACATTATTCCCGATTCCAAAAATTCGTGGGAAGCCATTTAGGCTAGTCCCAGCTTCGTACGCATTTAATCAACTGAAATATTAATTAAAAACTCTAAAAACCTTAATTTTGACACTCATTTTTCCGAGTGGCAAAAGTCTCTCGTGTTGGAGATAAAAATGCTTTATCTCGAAAAGTGTTGCGATTGTTCGCTTTCAAATCGAAGAGTTTGTTAAACAAAAATTTTTAAGTTTTACAAAATCTATATATATAAAGAAGAATGCCTGTTTGTGCGTTTGTCTGTTTGTTCGAGTTATTGATTTCTGATCAATTATGATTAATGTTTTGTCACATTGATCGACTAAAATTGAATATATGGGAAATGTTGGATAGAACTTAAGCTTTTACTACCATTTGATTAGAGAAATGAAAATCGTTAAAAACTGCGTGCTATTATTGCTGATACAATGAGAGTAGTTTATTTTTTTATCGAATTTTTTTATGTGGATTCTATATCGCATCACCCTGAGAAATTTATGAGTATGAATCGTATTTTTGGCATCGTTATCAGGGAAGGATTACAGCGGCATCGTTCTTTCTTTTGTTAGGTACATTGTAGAAACATCAGATTTGTTTCGGAGAATTTTTAAAAAATGAGTAATGCCCTCGCAGGGACGCGAACCACGGATCTCTCGAATACGCGCTGAGCCTGCTGACCACTACACCACGAAGGCATGCGAAGAAAGCGGGAGAAATACCTTACAACATTACTCTTAGTGTAACGTAACTGGCATCCGGTACTAGTAAATAAATTAACAAGTAAATAAATAAAAAAATAAATAAAAAACAGCAAAAAAAAGCCTCTGACTCGTTCTGGATAAAATTTCTTTAATAGAATATATTGAAATAAAAAGTAAGCAAAAGAGTTTAGTATTGAATAGTAATAAAAGAAAAAATTTTTGAATTTATACAGAGCTTCGATTGTCCTACCGTTATAACAGAAGAAAACAGAATATGGCTTACAAGCCTATTTCAAAATGGCCTAAAGAAAAAAATTCG
>KK113532.1:841220-888809 GCA_000611955.2 Stegodyphus mimosarum | reverse complement strand
TGTAATTAAATTTTATATTTATATTAGTAAATAAAAAATATATAGGTAAATAAATAAATACCAGTAACGGTTTTGTTATTGCGATAAATGTGATATAAAATTTACTAAGTTTTAAAATATTTTTCTGGAACGTAATTTAAAATCTAGAACGAGTAGAGTTGTGGAAAAAATTAAATAATTCCTTAAAAGTTCATTTCTCTAGAAACTAGTGGGGAAAATATCGGAAACATAATACAAAAATGGTTTTCGATTGCGTAAAAGCAGCGTATTAGAAACATTTTCCTGAAGCAGGAACACCTCGTATTTTTCTCTTTTCCTTTGGCAATAGATAGGATGGCGATGATACAGAAGTGGAGAATATCGGATACATATTATTGATTACAGAGAGAAGAAGAAATACTATTAAGTTTGATGGGCCGCTTGCAGTTCCGGGTGAAGTGAAGATTTATGAAAAAATAAGAAAATAAATAAAAAGACGTTTGGCCAAATGCATCGGATTGAGTTTTTGCTCGAATTTCTTGCCTTCCCCTGGAGCATAGCAGGAAATTTCATTAAGAATGACACGAATAAATATTTCATCATATTTTTCATGTAGCCGTGATGTAACGTCATGGTGCTCTGTAAGATACGATGTAATGTATTAAAAAGTATTTATAAAATATATTTGGAAGATAAAAGTCAAGGTAAAGAATACGTAAAATATTTAAATACTTTGAGGAGTTTGTCAGCTTCTTGTACCATGAAAATATCCGAGTCGAGAAAAACGCGGAAGATATAGTACTGGGTGACTTAAGATGGTTAAAATTCTGTATTAAAAAGTTGCAGTTTTGAAAATGTCACGGAAAATAAAGCTGGGAAAAATATTCGGCTTCAAAAACTTTTGATATACTTAAAAATTTCCGACAATCTAGTTGAACTTTAGAAAGGAATATAAACAATTCAGAGAAAATATGTCAAAAGTCTTGTAAAATATTTAAAATATGATAAAAATTTTAGATAATATTAGAAAATATCTGAAAGTTTACGTGTAATTGATAGGTGTATAAATGATAACATATCTGACCTTCCCAGTTGTCTGAATACAAAAGACTATGATAACAACGATTCCCACTAGATGAATGTTAAATATGTTTATGAAACTATAATTACTTAGTTTCATTGTATATTTATTATTAAATATTTGAAGAAATTTGCAAGGGTTTGAGATATTTAAAATCACACGTATAAATTACTTAAATCAAAGTGGAAATTATGGGAAGCACTGGAACATATCTGGTGAAACCCGAAAACTCTGAAGAATTCAAATGCGTGTGTCTTAATTGTTATCCAAAAATATTTTCATAGCTATGATGCATTAAAGTATACATAAAGAATACAGAAGCTGTGAAAACGGTGTTAGGAAGGAAAAATATCTGATGTTTTCACACATGACTTCCTTGTACGGAATGTTAAATTATATGCAATTTTCCTGCATTTTATTTAAACATATTGAATTAACAGTTTACGATTTTTGAATTAAATCTACTTCGTTAATAGCGCATAAACCACAACAGAAAAAATGCACTGTTCACTATATTTATTTAAAATAGCCACACTTCGGCGCTAGATTCCCTTAACAGCGTTACATCTCATTCATTTTATAACTCAGAGTGAGAAAAAATTATAGCATCTGAAGAATTACCACAAGTCCTATTCAAATACTATAATAAATCTAAACGATGTATAAAGGAAATAAAACAAACAAAAAGGAAACAGTTTTTCACAGACGAATTAAGCGCCGCTTACCTAATGCCCATGGGCTACTAATTCAGTTTTCACTTCGCGGTTAGGCAAAAATACATAAAAATTCAAAATATCTTCATTAAAAATTGAGAGATACAGAAAAACATGAAACACCAAGCACAATTAAAACAATTAAATAAAGCAAGTTTTACAATTAAAATTACAATTTGTGGGCGAAAACCTGCTAATAACTTAAATGATAATTTCGGAATGAATCAAGCATAATTTAACTCTTAATAATTAAAGAAGACGTTACTTTGTTGTGCGAAGCTTAGTTTCTCTAGATTGGCAACAAATCCACTATTCTGCTAAGCTTCAAATGTAATCTTATTTACTTCGCAATTTTCATTATGGATATTTTGAGTTTTTATGTATTTTTACCTTGTCGCGAAGATAGAAATGAATTAATTGAATTAGAAATGCTGAGATCGTCTGTGAAAAACTGTTTAATTTTTTTTGTTTGTTTAATCTCTTTTATACGTCTTTTTAGATTTATTACAGTATTTGAATAGAACATGTGGCAACAATTAGATACTTCTTCAGATGATATACATAACTTGTGTGCATTCTGAGTTATAAAATAAATGAGATGTAACACTTTTAAGCAAACCTTCGTCAGAGTGTCGCTATGGTAAACAAGTATAGTGAATTTTAAAGAGTGCATTTATTCGGTTGTGGTTTATACGCTATCGACGAAGTAGATTTAATTCAATCCAATAAGTTTAAATGAAATGCAAGAAAAAATGTGTACAGTTTAATATTCTGTAAAAGGAAGTCATATGGTGTATACGTCAGATTTTTCTGATTTACGAGACGTTTAACATGTGGCAATAATGAAAAATCACTTCCTGCAACTCAGATAACCAACAGATCTATCAACGAATTTCCATGAGTTCTACCTCGTAGTTGTTCAGCTCAAGTGAACCACATCGTGTCCTGACCTCCCTTACATTTATATTTGCACCTTTGTTCGCTCACTCTCCTACAGAAATTTAGAGCTTGTTCTCAGAATAAGCCTGAGCCACCAGTTATCGCTAATGATCCTCAACATTAATGATGTGAAACCGCTTGTCTAGCAGGGAATCAAAACAAATATGGCTAGCTTCTTTCGTTTCCTATTCAAATTTGCTTTTACTTCGGATTTTATGCACATAACATAGTGACACATCTTCCTTTTAAAATTTACGAAGATTCCTTACGTACATCATAAGTACATCTTTACAGAAACTATTTTGCTTTAACATTTATGTATGAGAATATAGTTTACCAGAACAGAACACTCATAGTTCCTCCAAGCTTCGACCTCCTGTACAAGGCGTACCTTACATACCCCTATTTATGTTACTGTTTTCGAACTGCAAAATTCTGTAAAAATGTAAGGATGTAAAGGGACTTTACTTTGAATGCAAGAAAATGTACATCTTGTTCAGTAATCTGTTTTCATAATAAAAGAATCGATTTCGGACCTTTTCAGCAGTTTCATATAATTCAAAGCCGCTGCAGAATTTTTTTATTCACCTCTTGTTGCAGTATTTCAGCTCTTGTGGCATATTAGGTTTCATAACTTAATTCAACTTCTTCTAGAGGCATTAAGTGTTATTTGATCAAGAGATTTCCGTTTCAGTACAGATAGATTCGAGTGCACAGTGGGATACCGTGCATTACGAAATACAAAGATTAAATGCATTCACGTTTTTGGTTTCTGTGTGCACATTGCTGGCAATTAAAAAATGTTACACCATGAAGAAAGCGCACAACCAACCGAACATTTACATGAAAATTAGAACATGATGTGATACGCAAATGAATAGCATTTCATGGCATGCGCACATTATAGGTACGATTAGTGACATCTAGAAGCTGTATAAGAGAAGTGTGTTTAGAGGGAGAACTTTGACCGTATAAGAGAACTTTGACAGTTACCTCGGCTTCCCTTGATGCTACAATACAGTACTCAACACTTACGATGGAGTATTCAGCGAAGCATATGGACGGGTCATTGTCATTCACACACACGGAGTCTTTTCGATAAATCACGCTTTTGCTTTCAACTTGGAGATGACCATATCTGTCTGTGGAGATACGCCGGAGAACGAAAGTTGAAAACCTGATTTCTTCACAATCAAACTATCGTAATCCCAGGATTGATGATATGGGGTACCACTGGCTGAAGTTGCCTTTAACACATAGTCCTACTTTGATTGCCATGGCTATGCCATGTTTTCGGGACCTCTGTTGCCTCAAATCTCAAGAAGACAATGCCAGGGCATATTGCCCACGCTATGCAACATGTAGGGTGTATGCTTCCTGCGAGGGCCGATTCTTTCTCCAAAATTTTCTTCAACTGAAATCGTTTGACAAACTGCAACAGACAAACTGGAGCGGCAGTACACGTAAGCCAGGCCAAGAGATGAAGTTTGATATACACTGAAATGCCGCTGAATTAGGAATAGCTAGTCAATAACGAGTGAGTCCTCCTCTGGCCTTGATAATGTCTGCCACATGATGAGGCATAGATTCAATAAGATTTCAGAAGCATTCTATGCGGAAAGGCCTGCCAAACATCGGATAGACGTGTCCATAATTTAGGAAGGGTCGTAAGTATTGTGAGATGCAGTTTGACAGCTTTTTCCAAAACATTAGAAAGCTGCTCAGTAGAATTTAAGTCAAGGCTTTTAGGTAGCCAGTTTTTAAAAGAGAAGTCAAATAAATACTCATCCATCCAGGCAGAAGGCAACCGAAACCTGTGAGAGGCTCAATTATCTTGCTCGGGTACTCCATTTCTGTGTGAATGACATGACAATATAAATGGATGGATATGATCGCCAAGCAGCTCTACGTACCAAATCATATTGAGAAAGGTTAGCGCAAGTACCAAAGATTTCAAACACTGCCAATGGAAACCCCTCATACGAAGATTGAGCCACGATGGCTTTGTACAGTTCCAACCTGGCATTCAGGATCCAGGGCTTCATGAGCTTGACGCCGCATCCTCAGCCTCTCGTCGGTATTAATTAGTCGCAATCGAGACTTATCACTCCATGCTACTCGTTGCTAGTTCACTAGAGTCTATTCTATGACTTTTTTCTCTATGTTACTCTATATTTCCTTGCCCAGGCAAGAAGTGCAGCTCGAGGGCATGCATTTAGCAAAAATGCTCTTGTGGGTCTACGGCTCCCGAAGCCCATATGGTGAAGCGAGCTTTACACGATCCGTTTTCTGACTGTACAACTGTCGCCCTTATTCAAGTGGATTGTAATTCGATCTGATTTTTGGCTTCGATTATTCGTTGATTATTCCCTGACTACGTAACAATACTGCTGAGCCATCTGACACCACCTTGGTTCGAGGCTAATTGTCCTTTGCAATTTGCGCGATCGTTAGTTCTTTTTCCCACCATTCGTGCACTGTCAGTATAGTCTTGCAACTGTCGACCTTAAAAATCCCAGCCGTCTGACGATTTCGGACATTGAATGGCCTATGCGTCGAGTGCCTACTGTCGTTCTGCGATCGAAGGTGTCTAAATCATAATTTTTACTCATAATAGTCATTGAAACGACTGATTAACAAAACCATAGTACAAGCTATAATACTGTTACGTGCGTACGGGTTCGTTATATATTGAATGCACAAGTCGTTAAAAAGTTAACAAAAATTTATTCTTTCCACAAGAAATGAATTAAAATACTGAAATATTTCTTCACAGATCTTCGCACAATATCACAATATCTCAAACGTTTAGCAAAAACTCAGTTCAAAACAGATAAAATAGTTCTATGTCACAGCGAAATCGCTACAATCAATACAGCATTAAGTAAACAAACAGCAGTTCGCTTTTTACAGCTACAAGTATAACAGCAACAACAACAACTAACTGAGATGAGCTGTTTCGCCTCGGCTTTTATAAGCTTTTTAATTATCAGTAGAACAATCTCGATTTTTCTAGATTTTTCTGGATGGCAACAGTAATTACGAGATATTTATTTATTAAGCATTAAATGCACGCGCTCTTTTATTTTTATTGTTATTTTTTTTTTCGTAGCTTTCTCTTCAAAAATCGTCTGCGTTGCTAAGGCAACATGAAGCAAATCTAATTACAATTCTAAATAAATAGCCAAATAAATGTGAAATTCGTAACATTACCCCCTTCCCAAGGACTGCACGTCCCGGGCAGTACAATCCCTGGACAGGAAGCCAAACTTACAACTAAAGCATCAGTGCTATAATAAACATTACTTTATAATAACAAAATAAACAATAATTCCAATAAGTTACTTTCAGCAAATTAAATTCTATCCAACGCTAAATACAATTCAAATACTATCAAATACTAAGTACAAATACTATCAAATACAAATGCTGTTAAATACAGATACTTATCAAATACTAATACTTAACAAATACAGATACTTATCAAATACTAATACTTAACAAATACAAATCAAATACTAATACTTAACAAATACAAATCAAATACTAATACTTAACAAATACAAATCAAATACTAATACTTAACAAATACAAATCAAATACTAAATACAAATAGGACCATGGTCTTATACTATGTACATTACTATTTACAATTATATACACTACGTACTATGGCCATAGTAATGAACTAACCTGTCGTAATGAACGACTTTAGGTTTAGAGTTCGATGACTTACGGATCCGAACCACGACGTCGTTCAGCCTGGACCATCCCAAGGTGATTGTAGTTTCGGAGAAAGTCCTTTTCGACGATTTGGATTCCATAACCACACCTTGTCTCCTTCATTGGAACGATGTCCAGTAGCTCTCGTGTCGTAGCGGGTCTTCATCTTCTCCGTCGCCAAGTTGACTCGCTCTCGTGCAAAGTTGTGCATCACTTCAAACCGGGCCTGGAGGTCTTGAATGTATTCCTCAGGCGATGAAGGCGCATCCGGAGGGCGACCAAACAAAAGATCACATGGCAGACGAAGGTCACGACCGAAGAGCATCTGAGATGGGGAATAGCCGGTAGTCTCGTGGACAGCACTGCGGTAAGCCAGTAAAAATAGTGGCAACTTCTTGTCCCAGTCCTGTTGGTTTCTGGAAACCACTAATGAGAGGTTATTGAGGATGGTTCGATTAAACCTCTCTACCATACCGTCCGACTGGGGATGTAAAGGCGTCGTTTGGGTTTTGTCAATGCCGAGTAGCTTGCAGAGTTCCTTGACTACAGCCGAGGTAAAATTCCTTCCCTGATCGGAATGTAACTGAAGAGGCACTCCGAATCTGGAAATCCAGTGCTGTATCATCATCTCTGCTACTGTGACAGCCTCTTGATCAGGAATAGGATACGCTTCAGGCCACTTGGTGAAGTAATCAATGGCAACGAGGATGTATTTGTTGCCATCAGCAGTTCGTGGCAGAGGTCCTAAGATGTCAAAGGCGATACGTTCAAAAGGTGCTCCTACATTGTAACGTTGCAGCTTCCCCCGGCTGCGTTTCTTCGGTCCTTTCCGACTTGCACAGGCATCGCAAGTTCGGCACCACTTTTGCACGTCATCCTTTGCATTATTCCAGTAGAAACGCTCCCGAACTCTCTGCAAGGTCTTCATTATTCCGAAGTGACCTCCTGCAGGGCTGCTATGTAGTTCTTTAAGGACGTCCGGGATTCGGGATCTTGGGAGTACCAGCTGCCATCGGAATGTTTTTCCATCATCCGATTCGAATTTTCGGTACAAGACGCCGTTTCGAATATGGAGTGAGTCCCAGAGAGCCCAATATTGTTTTGTCGTGGGACTATAGCTCGAAATATCCTGCCAGGTAGGTTTTCTGTTTGAGGTCTCCATTAACTCAATTATGGGTTTAATATCACGGTCTTCCAGCTGGTCTTTCCTGATTTCCTTGTCACTCCATGGGTCTGGATCAGCCGATGTTGATGCTGTAATTTGCCGTGCGACTGGATTAACCAGTTGGTATTTAGCTTCGACCCTGGAACAATATCGGCAGTTTTCTGGGCAAGGTCTTCTAGACAAGGCGTCAGCGTTTCCGTGCGACTGTCCCTTGCGATGACGGATAGTGATGTCATATTCCTGGAGTCTCTGTATCCACCTGGCTATCTGACCCTCAGGATTCTTGAAATTTAAAAGCCAGGCCAATGATGCATGATCTGTGCGGAGCAGGAATTTTCTGCCGTATAGATAATGATGGAAATGTTCTACGGCTTTGACTATGGCGAGCAACTCTTTCCTGGTGACACAGTAATTCCTCTCCGGTTTAGATAGGCACTTGCTCCAGTAAGCTACTACACGTTCTTGGCCCTCTATTTCTTGGGACAGAACAGCGCCGACACTTTCATTACTCGCATCCGTGTCGAGAATAAATGGTCTGTCGAGCTGAGGATACGTCAGGATTGGAGCAGATGTTAAGGCTTCCTTCAGGTTCTTAAATGCATTCTCACATTCTTTTGTCCACACGAACTTTTGCTTGCTCTCTGTCAGCTTGTGAAGGGGTCTTGCGATGGAAGAAAAATCCTTCACGAATCTCCTATAGTAGGTGCAAAGCCCTAGAAAGCTTCTCAGCTGGTGGACATTTTCGGGACGTCTCCAGTCTTTAACTGCTGACACTTTTTCAGGATCCGTGCGCACACCTTCAGCAGAGATGACATGTCCGAGGTAAGTCACTTCCTGTCTGAATAATTTGCATTTAGCGGGACTCAACTTCAGATTGGCTTCTTTCAGTTTCTGAAGCACCTTTCTAAGATTTTCCAAATGTTCTTCGAAACTCTTCCCGACGATGATGATGTCATCCAGGTATATCAGACAGGCTTCGTATGAAAGACCTTTTAAAACAGTCTCCATTAGACGTTCGAATGTAGCCGGCGCATTACATAGTCCAAACGGCATCACCTTGAACTGCCAAAGTCCTTGTCCTGTAGTAAATGCCGTCTTTTCTCGGTCATCAGGATGTATTTCTACCTGCCAATATCCACTCTTTAAATCAAGTGTCGAGAACCACTTGCTTCCAGAAAGAGTATCCAGAATGTCGTCAATTCTAGGAAGAGGGTAACTGTCTTTCTTCGTAACCTCATTCAACCGGCGATAATCAACGCAAAATCTAGTTGACCCGTCTTTCTTCTTCACCAGGACGATGGGAGATGCCCAGGGACTTGCTGAAGGCTCGATGACATTGCTTTCTTGCATGTCCTTTAAAAGTGTTCGCACCTCTTCCTGTTTCGAAATCGGCAGACGTCTTGGATGTTGCTTGATTGGTGGATGGTCACCAGTATCGATTCTATGCTGAGTTAAACTGGTTCGACCCACGTCAGAAGACGAGCGGGAGAAAACATCTTGAAGATCTTTAATGACACGCTCGGCAACATTCTTTTCCTCATCGTTTAATTGCGCATTCTGCAATAACTCCGATATAATGTTGTTTGAAGACACGGTTTTTGAGATGTTACTTTTTCTTTCAACGCTGGTTACTGGAGTACATTCTGCAACCACTTCACCTTTCTTAATAACTCTCGCCTTATCAGTTACATTGGCAACTCTCACCGGGATAACGGTCCCCGATAGGTCGACGAGTGCTGAGGCTATTAATACTCCTTTAGGGCTATTACAATTCTTGGGATATTCCATGACGCCGTAGCGGAAATTTCTATTTTCGGCTATGGATCCAGGAAGTAAAATTTCTGTTCTTGCCGGTATTGTGATATCGTCTTGAGCTATGATTTTGTGGATAGATTTCACTCCTTCATCATTAATCCCGAATAAAGTTATGTCCTCAGAGGCAGAATGCAGTTCGTTATTTTTAAAGTCCAAGGAAAAATTGTATTTCCTTAAAAAGTCCAATCCGAGTATGCAAGGGTCTGTAATTTCTGCTACATATGCCGTGTGATGGTAAGCGGCACTTCCAAAGGTGATGTTAACGTTTAATTTCCCTTCTATATTGATCTTCTCGCCGGACACAGTCTGGAGGGTAACGCAGGGCGGCGTCCAGATAAGTTTACCTTCGAGTTGTTGAGCCAAATCTTTTCGAATGATGGTAACATTGGCTCCCGTGTCGATCGTCATGTTACAAGGAATTCCATTGATTTGTCCCATGATGAAAATTCCGTTATTGCCGCCACTCACTGCAGAAATCTGAAGCGCTTTAAACTGGGGCTTTTCATTATCTGGCAACCTCCGCCCCGCGAGATGGCCACGAATTAGTTTCCCTCCTTCTTGAGAGGCGCGGTCTTAACATCCGTGCCCTGGGGTGTTCTGCAGTTTCTTCGAATGTGCCCTTCAGCTCCGCAGTTCCAGCACTTTACGAACGGTTTCTTGTCACCAGTATTCCGTGTCAAAGCATTCACCTTTCTGGTTAAATCGTCTAGGCGAGCAGTCATTGGATCCACTGGTTCTTGTATGTGAGCAGCTCTGATTGGGTGGCGGTCTCTACGAGTGGCTTGCTGTGCTGCCTCGAATTTCATGGCATACACTAGAGCACTTTTTAAGTCCTTTACATCAGCCATTCGCAGTGCTTTCTGTATTTCAGGATCCCGGATACCGTCGATGAAGTATTGCAGGGACAGGATTTCTCTTGTTTCTGTCGGGCACTCCGAAAAGGCGAGGTGGGACAGCCTTTCAACATCCGTGGCGAGCTCCTGAAGTGTTTCCGTAGGCTTCTGTTGACGGGATTTTAACTGCAGCCTGCTGTAATCTTTTAAACACTTCTCTCCAAAACGCAGCTCTAAAGCACCGGACAGAGCTTCGAAATCTAGCCTTTTGTTTTCGGGAAGAGTTTGAAGGATGTCCGCTGCGTCTGCTCTCAGAGAAGCCGCAAGGTGACAGGCCTTAGCTTGGGAATCCCATCCATTTGCTTCCGCAACTATAGAAAATTGTGTCTTATACACTTGCCAGGAGGTCTTCCCATCATATGTCGATAGCTTCAGAGAAGGATGTGCAGGCATGGCTAGGAATTTAAAAGTATCCGAACTGCTTCCAGCCGTCGCTACGAATTTCTTTAAAGTATCAACTTCTTTGGCAACTGCGGAAACTTTGTCATCAATTTGTTGTTCCACTGCAGAAACTCTTTCTTGAATTTGTTCTCTCACAGCAGAAACTCTGTAATCGATTTGTTGTTCTACGGCAGAAACTCTCTCTTCTATTTGTTCTTTGACAGAAGAAACTTTATTTTCAACCGCATCTATTCTGCCTTCCATAGTCTCAAATTTATTTTCTATTATGCAAGTAATTTCCTTTTTCATCTCTTCTTGACTTGCTTTAACGGCTCTCATCTCTTCCTTAACGGATTTCTCCATCTTTTCTTGAACAGAATTCATTTCTTCCTTAACAGATTTCTCCATCTTTTCTTGAACAGAATTCATTTCATCTTTAACAGAATTCATTTCATCTTTAACAGATTTCTCCATCTTTTCTTGAACAGAATTCATTTCATCTTTAACAGATTCTTGAACAGCTTTCATCTCCTCTTTCACGGAATCTTGGCCAGCTTTAATTTCTTCTTTAAATGCAGCAAAGGCTGCCATGAATTGCCTTAATTGTTCTTCCATTGCTCTAGTTAATGGCATTCAAAAATCCCACTTCTGACACCAAAAATTGTTACGTGCGTACGGGTTCGTAATATATTGAATGCACAAGTCGTAAAAGGTTAACAAAAATTTATTTTTTTCACAATAAATAAATTAAAATGCTGAAATATTTCTTCACAAATCTTCGCACAATATCACAATATCTCAAACGTTTAGCAAAAACTCAGTTCAAAACAGATAAAATAGTTCTATCTCACAGCGAAATCACTACAATCAATACAGCATTAAGTAAACAAACAGCAGTTCGCTTTTTACAGCTACAAGTATAACAGCAACAACAACAACTAACTCACTAACTGAGATGAGGTGTTTCACCTCGGCTTTTATAAGCTTTTTAATTATCAGTAGAACAATCACGATGTTTCTAGATTTTTCTGGATGGCAACAGTAATTACGAGATATTTATTTATTAAGCATTAAATGCACGCGCTCTTTTATTTTTATTGCTATTTTTTTTTGGCGTAGCTTTCTCTTCAAAAATCGTCTGCGTTGCTAAGGCAACATGAAGCAAATCTAATTACAATTCTAAATAAATAGCCAAATAAATGTGAAATTCGTAAAATTCGTAAATTCGTATTGTCTAAATCATAATTTTTACTCATAATAGTCATTGAAACGACTGATTAACAAAACCATAGTACAAGCTATAATACAGTTACCACAAATTCCTCACGTGAGCATAAATACGGCACAGTGCTACAACGCTGGTTCTTTTTCCACACGGATGGTGGGAAAAAGAACTAGCGATCGGACAAATTGCAAAGGACAATTAACCTCGAACCAAAGTGGTGTCAGAGGGCTCAGCAGTATTGTACGTAGTCAACGAATAATCGAAGCCAAAAATCAGATCAAATTACCATCCACCTGAATCAGGGCGACAGTCGTACAGTCAGACAAAACGGATCGTCTAAAGCTCGCTTCACCATAGGGGCTACAAAATTTGCATAGCCATCTCTATCCCTAATTCAATGCTACTTCAGTGTATGACAAAGGTATATTCTGTACCTCAAAGTTTACGTTTAATAATGTGAAAATTCTTTATATAAATAAAATACGTTTAATAATGTAAAAATGCTTTATATAAATAAAAGCAAATTCGAGGATATAGTCAGGTGAGAAATTATTCATTAAAAATCTTTTGCATACTTATTTTCAACATTACTCAAGACAAATTTTAAGAACCAAAAGTCATCATTTGCTCGTTTTATAATTAATTTCTTCATGATTAGAAAAAAAAAGGATTAAATTTATAGTTGATCCCTTATTATTATTTAAGTATATATCTATGAAATATGCATGTAAAGGCACAGCTTTTATTTTTAACTAATAAAACCTAGCTCAACGAGTATTCCACGAATTTCAATATTTATTCTACGAGAATTATATGAAATGTTAGATTTTACCTCTACAGAAATCTCCAACCTGATGTTTTGAAACTGTTGTATAAAAACACCTCACCTGGTTATATAAAATTTTATAAATGGATATTTCGCAAAAAAATTTTTAATTGTAATATTATAACTTTATATTTTTTGCTCGATTTCTTTTGCCTGGTTTACTTATAATTATTTTTATTTTGCATTAATTATTAAATAAAAATTTACAGCAGCTTGAGCAGGATGAATATTTAACTTCCCTTTACCTTATATATAAAACACATACATATTACTATACCTGTATCGTCTTTTTTATTACATTGTAATGGCTGATTACTAAACTTTCAGTATGACTGCTGAAGTAACTGCAGAAAACGACAGGAAAAGAGTAAAAGAAGCCTTTATTAGATTCTTTAAAATTCACAATGCATTAAGCCTTTTTTTGAGCTCCTAATCATCTACTGAATTTACTGTAGCTTTCCAACGTTCACCTAACTTTGCAGTTTCTACGGGTCACATTTACTCACTTCACATTTCTTCAATTTCCTGCTTCGAAATACGAGTAACATTAATGTCTCTACAGTGCCGCCTGGACTAAAACGCTCCCGAACTAAATCATTATTCTCCACTACCAGGATTTGGCAATTAGATCCCTTAATTCTCTAGTCACCCTTTATAAGGGGGAGTGTGTGAGGTATTTCTGTCGACTTCTTAGCATGCCTTAGTGGTGTAGTGGTCAGCACACTCGGCGCGTATTCGAGAGGTCCGTGGTTCGAGTCCCAGCGAGGGCATTGTTCATTTTAACTCTCTTCGGCTTCAAAATAACCTAATGTCTTTGCAACATATATAGCGAATATGTACTGCTAGCCGTTAAAATTGCAATACCATGTAGGAAAACAATTAGAAGAATCATATACACTTTACAAATATTAAAACGAAAGGGTGAAATGATTAAAATTTTAATTAACTTTAAGGTACAGAATATACCTTTGTCACATATCAAACTTCATCTGTTGGCCTGGCTTACGCGTTTTGCCATTCCAGGTTGTCTGCTGCCGTTTGTCGAACGATTTCAGTTGAAGAAAAATTTGGAGAACGAATCCGACCTCGCAGAAACCATATATCCTATATGTTGCATAGCGTGGGCAATATGCAAAAGATTTTTAGTGAATAAATACTCACTTGACTCTATCCTCAAATTTGCTTTTATTTATATAAAGCATTTTTACATTATTAAACGTATTGTTGCGTGCACGTGGGTTCGCATTGGACTGAATGCGCAAATCGTTAAAAAGTTAATAAAATTTATTCTTTTCACAAGAAATAAAACGAAATACTGAAATATTTCCTCAGAGATATTCGTACGATATCACAATATCTCAAACGTTAAAGAGAACTCAATTCAAAACAGAGAAACTAATTCAATCTCACAGCGAATTCGCTACAATCAATAACAACATTAAGTAAACAAAGGATGAGGAGTCCCTTAAAACAGCTACAACTGAGCTGAGGGGTTTTAATTCGGCTTTTATAAGCTGTTTAATTATTCACTTGCATATTCTGGTAAAACCTATTTTCTCCATTTTTCGCGATTTTTGTGGATGGCAACAGCAATTATGACATATTTATTTATTAAATATTAAATGCACGCGCTCTTTTATTTTTACTTTTCCGACGTAGCTTTCTCTTCAAAAATCGTCTGCGTTGCACGGGAAAATAAAACAATTTTAATTACAATTGTAAATAAATAACTAAATAAATACAAAATCCGTAACAGTATTTTTACATTATTGAGCGTAACATTTTATTCTGTTTTCATTAAATACTGAACTCTCAATTATAAGCCGTATGCATGTTTACTTTTAACAATGCACTGTACTGGTATTGAAGATACAATTTCCACACAGACTGGCACCCTATTCTCAAATATTACGGAATAAAATTCAAAAAATTAATTCGGAACAAAGAGAACTATTTCACGATGATTTATTCTATCACATATTCAACAGTATTTGAATTCTCATACGCGGATAATTAATTAGAATTTTATTTTTTCGTATTATGGTCTTGTAGTTAAATACCAGCTTGATTTTTTTTGTATGCGTTTGACTGACATTTCTATTCATAAAATCAAAACAAATGAAAAATCTTAACCGAGGTAGTTTAATCACAGAATTTAAGGGATAAATAAAATATTCGGTGTCTCCGAACGTAAAGGATGGGGAGGAGGGCCAAGGTAGGGAAAACACAGCCCTTGACAGTATCGCTACTTCAAATGTCCTCACACATCATAAAAGAATCATAAGCAGTAGGAGGGTAGGAAGTATACGTGAATATAACGCAAGTCTGGCAACCAAGGCTGAAAAAAAAGATATTTCTGCATATCTACTTATATTCGCTCTTGTTGCCATAGGAACGTGCTCGAGTGGTAGAGCGGGCGTGGACAGGAACGGACACTTTTTTCGTGCAATAGGCAGTCTCTGTGAACGCGGTCCTGAACACACAGAGTACGAAGGCACTGAGAGTGCGCCAATGAGGAGATATAGAATGCCAATGTTGGCGACTTATCGCTCTTCTAAAAATTAAATTTGTTGTACGAAGTGCACACGAATTTTATTTTTTACTTCCTTGTACGAAGTAAAGGAAGTATTGTACTCGAGGAAAAATTTTGAGTATCATATTTCAAACAAATATCCATTTTCAACGTTCGCAATAAATTTTGACTAGTTTTTTTTTCCCTGATGTCTGAATAAAGGACTCTTTTCCAAAACGAATTACAGATTCAATTTTAAATGCTTTCAAAATAGATTTTTTTGTGTCGTGGATATGTACTTACGGATATATGTTTCTCCCTTAACTCTAAAACAATTAGCCGTTAAACGTTAAGATTTTGTGTATGGGACTGCTATGATAATCGAATTGCCCCTCTCTGTATTTTATTGCAATGAACAGTACCAAAACTATACATATACATATATATACAACCAACACCTTAGCCGTCTTAAAAGTCTTTATCCGGCCATGATTTTAATAATTGTCACTGGTAGAAATATACTTCCAATTGCAGATGTATTTAAACCAATAAAAATATTCTCGTTTTGGCAATGTAAAAAAATCGGACAAATAGCGAAATCTAACTTTTAATGTGATCTCCGGATTCCTATATACTTATATCCGGAAACGTTTTATACTCATTATGAAAAAATAAAATTGTAGGAACTTTGACTCCCACAGGACAAAAATTGGATCGGTATATTTAATTTCAAAATTTGCAATTTTTGACTTTATTTTGAATTTGTGTTCAGAGATCGGATACTTAAGTTTGAATAAATCGAGGAAATAGGATTAAACGAAGTGCAGCATAATTATGTGCTTAATTTAATAGCTGCACAATGATGTCATGTGGTTTACACACACGAAACATTGTAGTAGAAGTCAGAGAATTTTCGTTAATAGATTTATAATGAACAGTCTAATAAATACTTGAGAATTATAATTTAATAGTTTTATTTGAATTTGTTTATAATAAATAGTCATTTCAGATTAACTACTTTTTTGTAAAAGTGAAAATCCTATTTCTAGATATAATTATATATAATTCTAATTTATTTCTAGATATATTGTTGCGTGCGTACAGGTTCGTTATGGATTGAATGCACAAGTGGTTAAAAAGTTAACAAAAGTTTGTTCTTTCCACAAGAAATAAATCAAAATGCTGAAATATTTCTTCAGAGATATTCGCACAATATCAAAATATCTCAAACGTTTAGCAAAACTAAATTCAAAACATATAAAATAATTCTAACTCACAGCGAAATCGCTACAATCAATAATAGCATTAAGTAAACAAACAGCAGTTACCTTTAAACAGTTACAACTACAACTGAGACGAGGTGTTTCAATTCGGCTTTTATAAGCTTTTTAATTATCACTAGAGCAATCTCGATTTTTCTAGATTTTTCTGGATGGCAACAGTAATTACGAGGTATTTATTTATTAAACATTAAATGCACGCGCTCTTTTATTTTTATTTTCCCGACGTAGCTTTCTCTTAAAATATCGTGCGCGTTTCACGGGAAAATAAAGCAATTTTATTTACAATTCTAAATAAATAGCCAAATGAATATAAAATTCGTAACAATATTTATATCTAGAAATCATTTTTTTACTGCCTAGTACGAAGTAAAGAAAGAATTGTAATCACGAAAAATTCCGGGTATTATATTTCAAGGAAAATAACCATTTGACCACTACTGAATGCAATTTAATGATGTTTTCGCATGACATCTGTACGTAAGGACAGAATAAAGGACTCTTTTTCTCCACATGAATGAAAAAACTGATTTGAAATGGATTCACACTCATAACTCAAAAACGAGTAGCCTCAGACGTTGACGTTTTGTATATAGAACTTCTATAACGCGTAGTTATGCACCTCTTATTTTGGTTGCAATCGACCGCATCAAAACTATATATATACACCCACTCTGTTACTCAGCTCAGCTAGCTCAGTTTTTTTTTAATTCTTATATGTTGGTAAATTGTCCAATTTTTGCATTAAAAATATTTGAATTATGTTATTTTTATCTTTCGGCTAAGGTTCTTATTTATGCCTTTAGTTGCAATAATTCTACAACTGTTACCTGCATGCAACAGTTGTAGAATTATCTACAATTCAAAGTTGCTGAGGTGCGGCTAAGCGCATTTTTTTACCATAGCAGTGATGCTATTTACATTTGAAACTTAGCAGAATTTAGAATTAGGTTTTTCGGCACCTTCAGTGTCTTTTTGCAGAGTCAGACCAAAAGGAAGCTTTTAGTTTTGCGCAATCTGCCTTCTTGCCTGCTGGGCGAATTGCTTGTTTTTGCGCAGAAACTGTTAATTTTAATTGTAAAAATTGCTTTTTAATTGTTTTAATTGTATTTGATGTTTTATATTTTTCTATAACTTTCAATTTTAATGAAGATAGTTTGAGGTTTTATGTGTTTTTGCCTTGCCGCGAAGTGAGAACGGAACTGAATGAGAATTATACCTCTAATGAAATTCAAGGAAATAAGTTTGAATACAGGAAAAAATGGTTATCTTTGTTTGTTGCGAAGCTTAGTTTCTCTAGATCGGCAACAAATCCACTATTCTCCTGAGTTTCAAATGAAAACAAATATGGCCGCTACAGCCAAAATAATTAGGCTTAGCCACACTTAAAAAAATTTAAATTGTTGATAATTCTGCAATTATAACATGCAGGTTAACTAAAGGCATAAAACATTAACCGGAAAATAAGAACCAAAGAATTCAACCATTTTTAAAGCAAAAAGTGCACAATTTACAAACATATAAGAACAAAGAAACTGAGCAGAGTGGATATATATGTATACATATATTTATATGCTTTTTGGTGCGGCCGAGTGTAACCAAAATAAATGGTACACATATACATGTTATAGCAGTCCTATATACAAAATTTCAAGTTTTTGAGGCTACTCGTTTTGGAGTTATGCGAGATAGGTATACGTACGAGATAGGATGCGTACGTATGCATGCATACGTACGTTCGCACGTACCCACAGACACCACGAAAAATTCTCTTTAGAATCCATTTAAAATCAATTTTATAATTTTTTTGGGAGAAAAAGAATCCTTTATTCTGTCCTTACCGTCAGATATCACGCAAAAGCACGGTTAAAGTGCATTCGATAGCGGTCAAAATGGATACTTTCGTTGAAATATGATACTTGAAATTTTTCGTGATTACAATAATACTTCCTTTTTACTTCGTACAAGAAAATAAAAAAAAAGAGAGAAATCTTAAGCACAAAATATTCGTGCTTAAAGATGCACGTGATGTTAATGTTAATGAAATCTTTGAAATCATTGAGTTTGTTAATAAAAAATCCGTTAAATCTTACAAAATAGGAAATTGATAATAAAACAAATTCGAATTTCCAAATTTGGGCTTTCAGGTGACCCTGTTCTAGTGGAGGACTGCGTTATTCGAAATTTGATGGCTCTAGGTACCGTCGTTGTTTCACAATAAGAAACATACATAGATTCTTACAGATTTTTCATTATTTAATTTCTTCAAATAATATAATGCAGGGTTCTAATATTTGGCGGCATCAATTTGAGAAGTTATTCAGACTTTTATAGTAAACCAACGCAAAACAGCAAAAACGAAATTATAATCTTGTCTAAGCTAACACTTCTTTGAGTTAATTTTAAATAAATAAATATTAAGAATAAACTGAGATAAGTATCTTAAAATATCTTTATTAAAAACATAGAAAAATGTAAAGCACCAGATACAGTTAAAACACTAAGAAAACAATTCTTATAATTAAAATTAGAGTTTGTACACCAAAACAAGCAATTTGGCTAGCGGACAAGAAAGCTGATTTTCGGTGGACAAAAACTGAAAGTTTACTTTTTGTCTCAGTCGGCAAAAAGACACTGCAGGTGCAGAAACTGACTGAATTTGTTGTGGATGCTATGTTGAATCAATATATGGGATAATTTAATAACTTAAATGATAATTCCACAATGGATTAAACATGATTTAATTCTCAATAATAAAAGAAGATGTTATCGTTGTTGTTGCGAAGCTTAGTTTCTTAGATTGGCAACAAATTCACTATTCTGCTAAGTTTCAAGTGTAAACAAATATGGCTGCCATGGTAAAAAAATTTGGATTAGCCGCACTTAAACAACTTTTAAATTGTTGGTAAGTCTATAATTATTGCACACATATTAACCGAAGTCATAAAAGTCTTAAACGGAAGACAAGAACACACAATTCAATCATTTTTAAAGCAGAAAATGCACAATTTAGTATCATATAAGAATAAAGAAAAAACATTTTGAGCTCAACGAGCCGAGTAACAGAAAGGATATATATATATTTATATACTTTTGGTGCGGCAGATTGCAACCAAGATAGGAGTTGCACATCTACATGTTACAACAGTCTAATATACACTGGTGTGCAAAAATTAAGGACGAAGTCGAAAAATTAGCATACCAGCTGAACGAAGAGGCAGAGCGGACAGAAAGACCAATCAGGAGATTAAGTAAGGTGATGTACGGTAGCACATGCGCAGATATGCAGGTAGACGTAATGGGGGAGGTCTGAGTAGTATAAAGCATGTTGTCGGTGTAAAATCAGTATTTCTGGCAAAGAGATTGCACGCCGTATAGCAGTTAAAATCACACCGAGTTGCTGCCTCAGCGAGAAATGGTGAATAATCAATCTGTTAGACGACATCTGGATGCTTTTACCCGAGGTCGAATCATTGGGAAATTGGAGGAAGGCCGCAGTGTGACAAGTGTGGCTGCAGAGTTCGGAATTGCTCACAACATCGTTTCACGACTTTGGAGACAATTTCAAACTACAGAAACAGCTATCCGGGGGTTTAGTAGTGGTCGTCCACGAGGACCCACACCCGCAGATGACCGGTATATTGCCTTACAGGCCAGATGAAACAGGCGACAGACAGCGGGAGAAATCGCTAGACACACGACACAGGCGACTGGACGACCGATATCGCGTTTTACCGTGGCCAGAAGACTGCACGGTGGTGGTCTGTTTGCACGACTCCCTGTAAGGTGTGTACCTCTAACGCCTGCCCATCGGAGAAGGCGTTCTCTGTGGTGCCGGGAACACCGGAATTGGAGAGACAATGAATGGGGACGAGTACTCTTAACAGATGAGAGCAGATTCAGTCTGAGTAGCGATTCTCATCGCATACTCATCTTTAGGGGGCGGGAAGTCGCAATCATCCCTAGAACATCATTGAAAGGGACAGGTATGGAGGTGGCGGTGTTCTCCTTTGGGGAGGCATCATGCTTGGTAGTCGTACAGACCTTCACATCTTCGACGCAGGTTCAGTCAACGGGACCCATTATTGTAACGAGATTCTTCTTCCATATGTGCGTCTTTTTAGAGTCGCTATGGGTCCGCAGTTCCTTTTCATGGACGACAATGCCCCATGTCATCGCACAGTAGCTGCCGAACAGCTCTTAGAGAGTGAGGATATTGAACGTATGGATCTCCGGATCTCAATCCCATCGAGCATGTATGGGATTTTCTAGTCAGACGCTTGGTAGCTCGTACCTTACCACCAGTAACGATTCCGGAGCTTCGATTGACGCTGCAAGACGAATGGGCAGCAATGCCTCAACAACTCATTGACACCATCATTCTCAGCATGGGCAGACGCTGTGAAACCTGACTAGCAGTCAGGGGAGATAATATCCCCTATTAAAGACCGAATGTTTCTTGCTGGACACCCATCACAGGGATGTTTCGGCCTTCAGTCGCATTGCGCTCCATGCTAATTTTTCAATAAAGCTTCTTTTTATCCCTCTGATTTCTCTTTTAGTAAGTGTTGCTTACATTACTCATGTCCTTACGTATTGGGGATCTTACGGTATTAAATGTGCTGATTTGGAAAGCTTTTGTACAAAGATTTATTGAAAAAAACCGTCTCGTCCTTAATGTTTGCACACCAGTGTAATTTTGCACCACCAGTACACAATTTCAACGTTCGAGGCTACTCGTTCTTGAGTTATGCGAGATACATACATACATAAGTACGTACGTACAGAAACAATTCTCTTGTGAATCCGTTTTAAATGCTTTCTGCAATTCGTTTTGGAAAAAAGGTTCTTTTATTTTGTCCTTGCGTACAGATGCTACGCAAAAGCATCGTTAAATTACATTCGGTAGCTTTAAAAATGGATATTTTCATTCAAATAAGATATCCGAAACTTTTCGCCGTTACAATACTTCCTTTACTTCGTACAAGGAAGGAAAAACGTACCAGTTTTGTACCAGTTTCTTAAAACCATTCTCTGATTGATATGATGCTATTCGAAATTTTAATTTAATGTATGAAATTTCAAAAATAACTCAGAGAATTTTTTTAATGAAGATTTTAGAAACTCTATTCACTTTTCTAAGAATTATAACAAGTTGTTATTTTGTGTAGGGTTGTAAGGAGAAGACTCAGAATATATCAATCAAGATCATTTTATCCCGGTTTTGCTGCGATAAAAATTAAAATTATTCAATATGTTTTCAGACAGAGGTCTCTCATCTTCAAGGATTAAAAATGCTCTGCTAAAATCTTTGTTGCTGTTCGTAAATGCAATATAATAAAAGAATAAAATACAATAAAAAACGGAACATGCCTTGTCAAAACGCGCATAACACATTTTATTAAAATTAGAAACAAATGAGAGTTAAACTAAAAATCTTAAACGACTATCTTATACATTTCATAAACATCCAAGTATATGTGTTAACGACGGAAGAAAATATTGTTTATAAGCTTTGAAACGAATAACAGAAAGGGGCAAAAAACTCAAAGGCAAATTAAATATTTGAGTCAATTTCGCGAAGAACAATTGTTTAATTTCTGAAATAAAAGCAGAAAGCAGTTATTTTTTTTTATTAGATGAGGATGAAGATCGAAAAAAAAATTACAAATTATAGTTCTGAAATAAAATACCGCGTGGGAATAAAAATGCTTCAGAAAAGGGGGATATGAATAACTTCCAAAGCAACAAAATGCCTAACCGTGATGGGGAAGCTAGAACTTCCGCAAAACACTGGAAACTGGTTCTAGGATCAGTCTGAGGGAACTAAAAGGGTTAGGCTCAAGAAATAGAAGAGGTTTTTCCCTGGTTATGCTGCATAGCTCTTTGGCTTTTATGGTTTTCAACACCAAATACAAGTCAGTTTGAATCATGTAGTTCTCTATGCGAACATTCCTTCCAGTACGTAATCCGCATGGGCTTTGCTATTATCAAATAATGCATTCATAGTCGTTGTAACGTACCGAAAGTAAGTAGCGTAGCACGTAAAATTGACTTGGTCAATCTGAATTTAAAATTATTAGAAAAATATCAATAAAAGACAGACTCGTTCGCTGTTTCCTTTCTGCATTTATTTTGTGATAATAGATTTCGTTTGGCTCTTTGAATATGGAAAAGCACATGAGAGCTATCTACCTAAGGGGTGAGGTGCTTTCATGGAGGACCTTTTTAAGGGAAGCTGTCTCGTATTGATGTTGCACACAGGAGAAATTAAGAAACCCACTTTACTATAACCAGCCCATTGGCTTGGTGTTGATTTGGGTCGAACTCCCAGCATTCAACGATCTTAATCACTCAGTACGGATGGGGGCACGGGACATTTTGTTATGATATAATATTTTGAATGATTTATATGTGCTTTTCTTTCAATCATTATACGTCTCTGTTATTAATTAGAAGAGTTTTAGTCACGAGGTAAGTCGAACGTGACTCTTGAGCGTATTACAGTTTTCAGATCTTTTGATTAGCAGAAACTGAAGCATTCTGGTATCTAAAAATTAATAAACACATGCACATTATTTTAAAAATTTTTAAAAAAATCTGAAGGCGTTCAGATTTTATATTACTCCTAAAGCGGCATTTTCTTTTTTGAGTAAGCTTTATTTAATAAATATCATGTTCTTCGCACTTAAACCATAAAAATCACTTCAACAGAAATAGCACAAAAGATTTAAAAATAGCATATCTTTGTAAGGTTTACCCTAAGTTTATTAACAGTTATTTTAAGTTTTGTATCTTTCCTATCTTATTCTAATTTCAGCTCACAATTTCCTGCCAGAATGTAAATTTAAGAAACGCAGTAAATGCAAATGACAAAGGATAATATTTAAGTCAATGTTTCACCGACTTCTAGGGAGAGAGTCTGATTCCCTGACTAGCGCGCGTTTGCCTTTGGCAACGTTCTCTCTTAGTTACTACGCTCGGCTATGCCTTAGGCCCTTGCTTGGCTTCGCCGATTTAATTAATACTTAGGGGCCAACTAGTTAGATTTTTGATAGCTTCGGCTATACCTTGCACATAACTTAGTTAAGCTAGTTTAGTTTAATTTAAATTCATTATTATTTAAGTTCAAGCCCAAGTGAAGGCTTTGTGTAAAGTTCCAAGTAGGAACTGATTGTAAATATTCTGAAAAATAAAGAGTTGTGAACCCTTCTTAAATCTTACGTGTTTTGTTCGCACACTTAAGCGATTATTCGCTTGTTAGTGTTTCTGGGGTTCTAAGTTAGAACTTTAGAATTAAATAAGTAAAACCCCACAACTTTTAGAATTTTGATAAATAGTCTCGCACGCTGGAGATAGTTTTTTTTCATACAGTGTTGCCATTGTTCGCTTTGAAATCGTTGAGTTTGTTAATCAAACATTCGTTAAAAGTTTAAAAAAATATGAAATAGATTGTAAAACAAACTAGAAATTCAACATTCAGGCTTCCAGGGGCCAATGTTCGGGTGAAGAATCACATTAGTCAAAAACTGATGGCTCTATGTACCGTGATTTTTTCATAATGCGAGAAACATACCTACATTTATGCACATTCTCCTTTATTTAACTTCTTTAAATGTAATACAAGGAAATTATATTTGGTGCCAACAGTTTGAAAATTGATTCAACGCAAAATTCCGTTTCGAGATTTGAAACGAATTTTCCGTTGAAACGGGATGTTGCGTTGCCTTTATTTTGCAAATCCCGTTTCGAACTAACCTGGGATAAAAGCTCTTGAACATATTTTATTTCCTTTTTGTGAAAATTAAAATAATGAATGATTTTGTCATTCTAATTTGTAGCCATTTATCATAACCGTTCGTCATTTATCGATTTTGTAATTTCCATTCTTTCTGTCTTACAAAGAGTTAGATGAATAATTTCAAGGTATGAATAAGTTCAATTATGTATTAAATTTGAATTAGATTTCAAGTTGCATATCGATTTCTAATGTTTAAATTTGAAATTACTGTGCATTAGTTGCCCAAGAGGGCTATTAATCTCGAAATGTGATTTTGCGTCTAATTGCTATAACTTTTCATTCGAATCGTTAGACAAAATATTAGGTATTTATCATTCAAATTGAATCTCTCTGTTGTTGATTAAGATACTAAGCTATTCGAAAGCAATAGATGCAGTTCTTAAGAATATCCGTTTTTACTTTTTAATCGGATTGTTTCAAATAATAAAATGGCATTTAATTCATGATTCACGAATAATTGAAAATATTCGATACTTTCACAGAATGACCTCATATACATTTTGCCATTTTTTATTTTGTAAAAAAAATAACGAATTTTTGATCAACGAATTCAACAATTTGCAAGCGATCAGTGGCAACATTCTAGGAACAAAGATTTTTATTTACAGCGAACGGAACTGTGTTTTGAGGATATGCTGTTTTTAAAAATATCATGATTTAGTTGTTCATTTGAATTTTATGTGGCGTAATTTCGAAGAAAGTGATATTTAATAAATAAAGTTAACACACAAAACGTTAATAATAAAAGACAAAAAAAATGTGTTGTAGTCATATTATTAAGAAAAGAGAACATTGAGAAGAGCTAGAAAAAAATAGAAAATGTATGCTAATACTTAAAACACATTGGTAATTCTACACATATGCTGCTATGCTGTCTTTAAAATTTTTGCGATTTTGGTGCTGAATTGCATATGGCGTAACTACGAAAAGGCAGAACAAAACAAAAACACAAAAAACAAAAGTTAAAAGTAGTTTAGAAAAATTGAGCACAAGAGCAGACTGGTAGATTGCGAGTTCAGCGAGAGCGTACAAAACCTTAACAAATCTTTTTTAACGTTTATACCTGAATTTTTTAACGTTCATTTTATTGCAATGTTTAATTTTAACTAAACATTGACTGCTTAATTTTTGAGCTCAGTGGTGTTTCCGATTAGCATTGCCATTTTAAGAGCATGTATAATTTTATTATTAATATTAGATCACTATTACTTCCTTGTAAGAAGTAAAAAAGAAGTATTGTAATCACGAAAAATTTCGGGTATCATATTTCAAGAACATATCCTGTTTGACATCCATCTAATGCAATTGAACGATGTTTTTGCGTGACATGTGTACGTAAAAACAGAACAAAGGAAGCTTTTTCGCCCAAAAAAAATTCTAAAACTGATTTAAAAATTATTCTCATCAGATTTTTTTCAGAGCGTCTGTGCGTACGTATGTATTCGCATAAATCAAAAACGAATAGCCTTAAAACATTGCAATTTTGTACATAGAACTGCTATAACATGTAGATGTGTATCTCCTATTTTGGTTGCAATCGCCCGTACCAAACATATATATATATATATATATATAATGTCCACTCTGTTATTCGGCTCAGTGAGCTCAGTTTCTTTCTTCTCATATATTTGAAAATTGTGTATTGTTTGCTTTAAAAGCGACTGAATTATGTTGCTCTTATCTTCCGGTTAAGGTTTTTATGCCTTTAGTTAACTTGCGTGTTATAGTTGTAGAATTATCAACAAATTTGAAAGTTTTTTAAGTGTCGAGCTAAGCCTAATTTCTTTGGCCATAGCAGCCATATTTAGTTGTTTACTTTTGAAACTTAGCAGAATAGTGGATTTGTTGCCAATCTAGAGAACCTAAACTTCGGAACAGCAAAGGAACTTTCTTTTCTTATTGCGAATTAAATCATGCTTAACGGATTCTGGAATTTATTCGTGGAAATATGTGTTTAAGATTTACTTTGTAACTTTCAATACAGATATTTTGATTTTTTATGTATTTTTGCATTGTCGTGAAGTGAGAATTGAATTAATTGAATAAGAAATACTGAATCGTCTGTGGAAAACTGTTTCTTTTTTCTTTTCTTTCTTTCTTTTGTTTAATTTTTTTTATACAGTTTACGTTTATACAGACACGTTATGGGTTTTAGATTTATTGTAGTAACTGAATAGGGCATGTGGCAACAACATTCTGAGTTGTAAAATGAATTAAATGTAGCTCTGTTAAGTGAAGCTAGCGCCAGAGTGTCAAGAAAAAATGCGTATAATTAAATATTACGTACACGGAAGTCATGTGGTGTAGTCATTAGATTTAATGGGTGTGGTATATTGTTGGGCAGCATTATCATAATGAAAGGTTTGACAGCATCTGGAAAGCTAATTTTTTATATCCATTTAGAAAATATCATAACATTTTGAATCTATATTAACATAATTTAAAATATATATAAAAACTTTCGAATATTGCATGCATTTTGGATTTTACACTAACATAACTTTTTTTTAATCCAAAGTAGAATGATTGCTTTTATGCAATCATTGACACCATGTTAAGTGGACAAAAAAGAAAAAACACTTTATTTTCTGACAGGCTAAGTGCAGTAGTTACACATACACACATAGACGCACAAAACAAAACTCCAAGTATCCTCAGAGGATCAAATGTGGTCATTTCTGCCCACTATTAAGACCACCATTTGAAGCGTCATTGATTTTTTGGATGAGGCTCCAGAAAGCGAACCAGTTCTCAGATAGTCAGTTCAGAACCTATCCAGGGAAAAAGTTACTTTCAGCCATACTAAGGTATATCTTGGTAAATGAAAGAGAGAAGTGCAAAAAATATAACATTGATCATCAAACCCTGACATTAGATGCACTGAAAGTATGAATTATTTTAATGTGACCGTATTATGAATTTTAATGCTAAGATATTCCGACAATTTTCTGTAAAAATGGCCAATAAAATTTTTTATCAAAAACTAAAGAGCGCTATATTGTGGTAATATTTACACAATAATTGTCTCAAGTATATCTATGAAGAGTTACGCAGATATTGGAATAACCTGAGTTTATTTCTATTTTCTACTGAATTGAAAAAGGAAAAAGTATTGTAAATAATCTTTTGAAAATTTATCTTCATATACAAAAGTGGAAGAAGAAAAAAAGGTATTATGGACATTGCATCTCTTTGTAAATGAAAGCAAATGTATTTAGATCCTGACAGTCTCTAAATTTATAAATGTGTATAAATAAAAATAGATACTGGCATTCTTTCATTCTTATCTTGATTTCTAAGACAGGAGATCTAACAGATTTAAGCCACTCCGAAAAAAGTAAATTTTTATAGAGCATTAGTTTTTTTTAAGACCAAAGGGGCAATTTGTCCAAAGGGGCTATTAGTTTCGCTTTGGCATATTACGTCGTTCACTATTAAACGCCATTTCACTTTCCAAATTATTCCCATCCAATATTAGAGGCCCGCATTATATATAAACAAATTAAATATTGAAGAATCTGCATGAATGTATGTATGTATGTTTCTCGCAATGTGAAAACACAGCAGTAGTTAGAGACATCAAAATTTGAATAACGTAGCTCTCCACTCGAACATGAACATTTGGAAGCCCAGATTTCGAATTTGTTTTAGTATCTATTTCATATTTTGAAAAATTTTAACGAATATTTGATTAACAAACTCAACGATTTCAAAGCGAGAAATGGCAACACTGTACGAAAAAAAATATCTCCTTCGCGCGAGACTGTGTATCGAAATTCTAAAGATATACTCTTTTTGAACATTTTGTGATATTACTGTTGCATTGAATATTGCGAAGAACATGATATTTAATAAGCAAAGGTAACACACACACAATGTCAAAAAACGCCCCTTTGGGTGTAAAATAAAATCTGAAAGCTTTCCGTTTATTTTTAAAAAACATTTTTTTAGCCTAAAAACACGTTTGCTCAGAAGGGCTATTAGACTGTAAACAACATTTTGCTTCGGTTCACTATAAATGTCGGTTTTATTTTTCAAACTGCTGCCACCATATATTCTCGCCCTGCATTAAAAAAATTAAATAATGAAAAATCTGCGTGGAATATGGTATGTTTCTAGCATTGTGATAAAATAGCGGTACCTAGAGCGATCGAATTTTGTATAACGTCCTTCTCCACCCAAATATGGGTATCTGGAAGCTCGAATTTGGCATTTGAAATTTGTTTTATTCTCTACTTCATATTTTGTAAAACATCAGAGAATTTTTTAATTAACAAATTCAACGATTTCAAAGCAAGAGATGGCAACACTGTACGGGAGAAAAACATTTTTATCTCCAGGACGCGAGACTGTGTATCGGAAATTTTAAAGGTATGCTCTTTTAAATATTTTGTGATATTGCTATTGAATTGAGGTTTATGGTTTAAGGGCGAAGAACGTGATATTTAATAAATAAAGATAACATGCAAAACCTTAAAAAACGCCCTTTTGAGAGTAACTTAAAATCTGAAATTTTTCAATTTTCTTTCTTTCCTTTTTTATACTGGAGATTTGAAAAATGTGCAATGTCCTCGCCGGAATCCGGACCTTCCAAACGCATGTTAGTGCGCTTCTAATTATACCACGAAGGCACGCGGAAAGGAGGAAGAAAATACCTTATATCTTTTTAGTTATTTATCGGAGACAAAATGTTGTTAAGTGTTTTTCTTCTTCCTTCGCACGTACGTTAAAGGGCTCGTAGATTTGGAGTGAATAACGACGACGACACTTGATGGAGTATCGAAACACACTTTATTGACAAGTATTTTTCAAGGCAACTCCAAAATTACTGTTACAGTTGTCGAAGAACTACTATAAACACGCTGAGACAATCAGCGACACAGCCTTCAGACTATCAGGCTATAACGTTAGTGACAGCTTCACGACAAAGCACCAGAGTACAGCTCCCGACTCTGCTCCGTCGTTCTCGGAACTCCACGTACTCTCGAGACTTTCCACGTTAGAACTCGCGAACACGCTCTAAACTCGACGATGCACTGCCTCACGATACACTAAGAGACTCGCTCGATGCACTCGACGAGCAACTCGGCACTAGACTGCGCACTGACGGACTATTAGCTCGATAGACTGTGCACTGACTCTCCGCGTACCAGCAGAGTTTATATAGCTTTTGGCTTCTGTTCGAGAACCTTTTGGGCTAAACCAGTAAGAATTCGTTCCAGAAGGTTCTCCATGCGTCTATAGCATATCGCCAATTTTGTCACCAAATGGGCGCTTTCTCTCAAAATGTGGAAACTCTGCCTTTCATTGCCATTTTCTGGCAACCCTAAACCGGATTTTGCGAAGAAGCTATCTTACCGCGCTTGGACATTTCGTAACAATATTTTAAAAATTACAGATCAATTTATGATTTACTAAAACTTTGAAACTAACTAGCCTTTATTTTCAAAAGGTTACGTGAGGAAATAATAATAAAAAGAAAGTACCGTGAGCCACTAGCCAAGCATTCGTGGATCCCAGATGTGCATTCTGGCTGTCAAGCGTCAAGTGAAGAAATATTGTGGCTGAACTTACTTAAATTTTGCATACTGCGAAATACCAGTGATCATCTTGACTTGATTGATAAGATTGTATTCACCTATAAACACTACGTCCTGTCCACTTGTAATTGAAGCTGCATATACTGCTCAGGTTTCAGATCACTATTTTTATTTTGGTGTAGTTTTGGAGGTAGTCTGATAAGGTAACTATCGTTTACTGTAATCATATGGGCCATAAGTGCAGACATGTCGTTTCACTTGGAAAATATTTGACTCCAGGACATACATGGAACTAACATTTGCGACTGGAAGATGTCTAATGCTTTGCAAAAGTTTTGTAGAAATCGTGTTTCTGTTCAGAATATTCTTTTGCCCCTGGAATTTTTCATTCATTTACTCTGTATGACAATCTGTATACGTATCACGTCAGGTTAGATATAGTTTTCACTACAGATCATACCTAAACATCTCCACAGAGTAGATACAGCTTTTCTGAACAAATAAGCATTTTTTTCGAAATGTCATTTATCAACATATATATCTTTTCATATTTCCCGGAATTCTGAAAGAACGCGAGAAAGAAATCCACGCATCCCCAAGCCTTCGAGGCAACTCAATCAATAATACAACCGAAATCAGTTGGTAAATAGTTTGCTATATTCGGTACTTTGTAAAATTGTAATGATTATATAAAACAATTTTAACAATTCTGAGTATAAAATATGATTTAAATGCACACTACAGCATAACGAAAATCAGATTTCTCGAAAAATGTGCTAAATGAATAATGAGTATTCATCATGTCTGCAAGTGATTTACAAACTTTATAGCGTTAAACTTCATATGGTAATACTGTTTTAGTCTGTAATATAAAAAGATATTTAGAAATGTAATATAAAAAAAGAACGAATTGTTTATTGAGAAAATGAGTTGAGAAATTGACTATTTGAGAAAATGACTTGAAAAGGCTAAAATAATCTCTTATGTTTAAACATAGTTTAGACAATAAGTTCACTCTCTTGTTCTAGAAATAACCGCAACACGTAGTGATGAAAATAAATTGAACAGTCGAATTTAAATAAAACGTTGAACAGTAGTCAAGGACTATCCAATTTAAAATTGCACTGGAAGCTGGCTGGATAAAGCTGCCGGCGCTTCAAAATCAAAATGTCGGCAGCTAGAGACCGCAAAGCCGAAAAATTTCACCTATCAGAGCTGGCAGGAAACTAACTATGTAATCCGTATGCGATGTCAGAACGATTTCTGTGTCCAATCCAGAAACCTTAGTTTAAATAATCAGAATTAAATGCAATCTAGTGAGGAATACGGAAAAAAGTCACACTACAAGTTATCTTAAGTTTATTCTTAAGATATACTACGAAATTTCCGTACAGTGTTGCCATTTCTCGCTTTGAAATCGTTGAGTTTGCTAGTAAAAAAGTCGTTAAAATTGTACAAATATGAAATACACAATAAAACAAATTCAAAATTCTGGCTTGCAGACATCCATATTTAGGTGGAGGACTACGTTATTCCAAATTTGATGGCTTTAGGTATACCGTTAAGTTTTCACAATGCAAAAAAAAAAAAATGCATAAATTTATGCAAAATTTTCATTATTTAATTTCTTTAAACATAATACAGGGCGATAGTATTATGTGGCAACAATATGAAAAGTAATTCAAACTTTTATAGTTATTCAACACAAAATCCCGTTTTTAAGAAATCATAACGAATGGTCAGTTGATATAATATTCCCTACTACTTAATTGCTTATTTTCTAATTTTTATGCACTGAATTATGCAACTTTGATTTTATATAATTCAGGTGGAGGTAGATATGTATTACTTAAAACCGTTATAACAGAAAGGCGCGAATTAAAGTCCCCCCCCTTGTCTGTCCGCAGCCCAACTGCGCCAATAAAGTTTTTTCTTCAGAAGAAGCCCCTCCCTTTCAAAAAACTGAGGTTACTATTCAGTTTCACCTTTCGAAGCCAAAAGCAGCCAAAAGCAAAAGAAAAATGCAGAAATAAGATAATATATATCACAATAATTAAAGAATATCTAATTTATTATTCTTATTAGATAAATTAATTATTCTTATTAGATATTTTTTACTTGTTCTTATTTGATATCCTTTTCTACTATTACTTCTTTACTCTTTCTTTTAATTATTCTTATAAGATATTCTTTACTTGTAATTAGGATTAATTATTATCTAATAAGATTAGATAAGGAATATCTAATCTTAAGCATGCTAATTACTTGAATAATAGTGATCAATATATAAGCTAGCAGAGGAAATAAAAGGTATTAGTAAACACACATATTAGCATTGGATGCACATTTCATTAATTACAGTACTAGAGAGAGTATTATAATAGTATTATAAATTAGATAATTGTAAAGCATACGAATTATCTTTCTTATAAATTACATCTGTTAATGCTATCACTGATTTAATATCTTTCTTTGATAATAATAGTCATGGTGTCTAAATTAGACCGGAAAATTTAATATATTTAACTGGCGTTCGAACGATTATTCGGTACTAAATTATAGTTTCGGAATAAACATGTTAAAGGAACTTTCAGGAAAATTCCAGAATAAACATGTTACACAAACTAGATGGAGAAATAATTCATAATTTATCGATATTCGTATAAAGTCTGCGTTTTTTGAAAAAGTGCGTATAATTTGCACCAAGGTATCAATGACAGAAACCTATTTATTTCTTTACTTACCATTTTCTTATTAATGTGATTTGCAAAGCTAAGGTAAAGGTGAAAATTACCAATGAATGAAACTTTGTAGTATTTTTAGAGATTGAATTTTAAAAACATTTTTACTTCGTAAAGTGAAGTTTTTACAATGTAATTTTCCACATTGAATACGTACAGAGAAAGAAAGAGCTGGCGTATTACTGGGATTTAAAATTCTGGTCGAACTGCCGATGTTTAGTGAGTTTATCGCTTGGTTGTACGACCTCTTGAAATTAGGCTGATCAGATGCTATATGTTGAAAAATATATTAAAAAAAAAGAGAAGATGCAATATTCGTAAACATAAAAGCATGCTGAATTATAGATTTACATGTTTGGTAAATGAGTTAAACTTACCTGTATGCCATTATGAAGTATTAGGAATATAACATAAGCATCAGTGAAGAAGGAAATGACAATTTAAATCCTTGTAATATAAATCTATAGGAGCATTTACTGTTAATTCCAATGCTGCCACAAAATTTTATAAAATTATAAATGAGATATATTATAAATTGGGAAACAACGTGCATTTAGCGATCATTTGTCTTTAAAAATAATTTTAAATAAATAATTTTATAAATAATTAAACTGAAACTAGATTGAAAAAAAGCTGCATATTTTGGAGTGATCTGTACCAAGGTGTTAGAGACATCTTCCATTAACTGTAATTATGATGCAAGAGTTTATGAAAATTATCATTTAATAAATTGGCATAATACAATACAACAATATACAAATTCTAGATACATGAAAACTTCATACAACAATATATGAAAAGGAAGTTGAAATCCCAAGACATGAATAAAGGGAGTTCGAAAGTCAAAGGAAGAGAAGAGTGAAATACGGTTATAGTAACTGAAAAACAGAATAAATAAATATGTAAAAGTTTCTACTATTAAAATATGGAATTTGTAATAAAATTAAATAATCTTAAAATAACTTCAATGATTAAAAATGGGAAGCTTAATAAGGCATCTATTACAATTATATTGGTGTGAATTTAGAATCGCTTAACAAAAATAATTTTTAGATTTTATCAAGAGAATTTTTAAAATTAATTTAGTACTATTTATCTAAAAGTACCTTTGAAAGTTAGAACTATTGTATTCTATCTAAGAAGATTTGCTAATATTTAGAAAAGAAAACTGATTTAAAATGGGCTGCAAATCCGATACTTGACAGGTTGATTTATATATATACATATACGAGTATATATACATAATCACAACTTTATTATGCGTGCAATTATATATAAATAATCAGTTTTTGTATGTCATTAATCTATCGGTTTTATGTAGGTCAAAACTGTTATATATATATATATTTTTTACTACTTGGGAATTTTTGAATTCCTGTGGAGAATAAATAAGATTTGGTTGAACAGTCGTTTAAGCATTATAAAACTATAATTGATTTAAAAGAAATTCCTTTTTACCTTAGCATTTATCAGATTTTTAATTTAATATTTGATTTGATGTGTATGCACAATTTTATAACATCTGATAAACGAAAATAGAAGGCTGAAGTCTCATGAAATATCTCAGTAATAAGGATAAATGACACTTTTGTAGCGCCCATCTTGTTGCGACGAAAAGCAAAATCCAAAAGCGCGCAGTCGGTGGGTTTTCTTTGTTCTGTTTCAGCCTTCGTATATAGGGTGGGGCTGCTATTCTCCATTGTGGGGATATTGGCATTAAGAAGAGGGTTCTTCTGATTAGAGAAGAAGGGGGTCTTCAATTAAATTTCGCTCAGTTTGTATCCTGCCCTTAGAATGGAAGTAAATATTTTGGAGTATTTATGAATGTAATGCATGTGGAAAAAGGTTTACTCCGAATAATTAGAAATTTAATTAAGATAACTATTTTTTTATAAAAAATCTATTTATGTAAAAAGCTTGTTACAGTTCATTAGATATTACAATACTCTTTCATCTATAAGAGAGATTTAATATACAAATATTTGAAGTATTTCGCTAATTGTCTCTGTATAAGTTTTAAGCGGCTATAAACTTTATTGTAGTAGACCTTGCAACCAGCGATAGGATTTTTATTGAACACTTCCTTTTGTTTTAATACTGTAAATAAAGATGAATAGTCCAGTTATCAGCTGATAGGGATATCGATTTCTTAAGTTTTTCTAGAAGATCATCGATTTCCAATTTTTAGTAATTCTAAACCTGCTTCTGGTTGTGAATTTGGCTGCTAAAATAACACAATATTCATAAAGTATTTTGTAAGATAAAAATGATCTGAATAAATTAAAAGCTGTTTTTGCTGATTTCAACTATTTCACAATTTGCAAAAATGTTTAATTAACATTCATTACTTTAAAAAAATGAAGAAGGTTTTTAAAAGAAATTTATACATAAAATGCACAATGTATGTAATTATTTTTTTTATTTGACAAAGAATTCCGAATTGTAAATGAGGATATTCTTCGGGAAGAGTAATTTCCATTTGGAGCACTTTCTTAGCTTTGTATGAATTGATAATGAATTCGTAGAATTAATTATTGCATTTAGCTTGAAGGAAAAATAGTAATTAATTAATTTGCGGTCCAGTTAGTTCTTTATCATTTTTTGAGAAATCGATTTTAATTATTAGATACGAAAGAAGGCTAAATGGTGTTTTAATATTTCTTTGAACTATAATTTAAAAAAATTGAATAAATCGAATAAAACAAAAAAAACTGAAAGCTTTCAGATTTTATATTATTCCCAAAGGCGCATTTTTTTCATTTACATACACATGCACTAGCTTATCTCCTGTCAAGCCATTTTTATCTCATCTTATCTGCAAGGTACTATATATAAGGTATTTCTCCCGCCTTCTTCGCCTGCCTTCGTGGTGTAGTAGTCGAGTCCCGGCAAGAGCATTGCTCTTTATTCACATCTCCTGCTTCCAAAAAAATCCTAATATCTGTACAATCTTATTACTATATCTTATCTCGTTTTTTTTCACTTTAGCAGCTGAAGATGATGTTCCGGTAAGACCACCGAAACTAGTCCTGTGAAAATTTAGAAATGTAACGCTGATTTTTGTTATTCGACTTCTAAATTAATAAACATAGACGTTTCGAAAGCATTTAGGCTAATGTTCCTTTGGATTAAAAATATTTAAAAATAGCCTTTCTTTAGAATTTCAGATAGACAGTCTCCCGCACTGGAGATGTTTTGTCTCGTGCAGTATTGTCATTGTTTGCTTTGAAATCAGAGTTTGTTAATAAACTTTCGTTAAAATTTTACAAAATATGACTTATACAATAAAACAAATTCGAAATTCAAAATTCGTGTTTTCAGGTATCCATATTTGGGTGGAGGACTACGTTATTCAAAATTTGATGGCTCTAGGTATTCCATTATTTTTTACAATTCGAAAAACTTACATACATTCATGGAAATTTTATGTAATTTCTTTAAATATAATACGAGGCGATAATATTTGGTGGCAACAATCTGAATTCAGACTTTTATAGTGATTCAACGCAAAATCCCGTTGTGAGATTAATAGCCCTTCTGGGCTAACTCTCCGTTGGGCTAAAAAAAAGTAAACTTGCCAATTTTTTATTCCACCTTTCTATTTAACAAAATGTTCTAAGTTTAAAAATATGTCTTATTCAATCAAGCTTTCCTTTTTATATTTGTCCTATCTCGCACTCTCAGAATAGTGCACGTGGAAATTATAGGGGATGAAGATACATAAATTTCTCTATAGCGATTTTTGGAGGCATTAAATTAAAAGAATGAAACCATATGTCAGTAAAATTAAATTATTTGTTATTGAAACGTATGTGACTGTTTAAATGAAAAACATCTGAAATTGAATTCTAAAAATCCAGCTGCTTTGAATAAGGAGGTTTACTGAATAGAAATTCTAATATATATATATATATATAAACAAGCAGTACTTATTGATTGACTACTACCACTTCGATTTCATTTATATTTTATAAAAGCAGAGCTGAGGTTGACATTTTATGCTTCACAGCTTTAATGATGCTTGTTCTTAGCTAACTTAAATTATTAGCATTTCGCAAAAGTACAAAAATTTATATTTTGTCAACGTCAGAGATATTATTGTTTCACAGAATTCACCTGCGGCCGAGCAGTAAAATCGCTGAACAGTGGTAGTTCGGCCTGGGGCTCAAATCACGGCGAACGAGCTGGCCCATGTATACGAGGCAGTTATTCTGTAAGGTGTATCCTAAGTTTTTACAGTTATCTTTAGTTTAAGCCACTTTCCTATCCCTCCTAATTTCACCTTACAATTTCCTGGCAGAATGTGTTTTGAGAATCGCGTTGAATGCAAATGAGTAAGAGTAGTATTTAAGTCGAAGTTCCACGGACTTCGAGAGAGAGTCTCACAGTTTCTAACTAGCCCAGGTTTGCCTTTTGGCTACGACTCTCTAAGCTGTTACTACTCTCGGCAGTATTGCAGGCCCTTGATACCTTCGAATGATAGCTTATTCGATGTTTAGAAAAGCCGAAGAGAAGAAAAGTGTGTTTCTATAGAAGCAGTCACCTGATCAATGTTACTGCTTACAGAGTGTTAAGTGCTGCCATACTTTTTTGTTTATATTTGGGATGTAAATTGATGAACGTTTTCTTATGTTGAAGATATTCACTCGTAAAATTTGTTATTCTTAGACTTGTATTTTGTTGTTCTTCTGGCATGTTTATTCACAAAGTTTATAGGAACTTTTAACGAACAAAAAACAATCATTCAGTATTTGAAATCAACAGAAAATATCAAAATCTTTAACGTAATTAGTCTTCGTTTTGAAAATGTGAATGGCAACGACTTGTAAAATAATTTAAAATGGAATCTTAAGTTTTGAGATTTTTATTTTAGAAAATAGGTAAGATGTTACTGTTGTATATTTAAACTAAATAACGAATTTTAATTGTGAATTACTGTTGTAATCTAATTTTATGACATGCATTTTACAAGTTGTTTTGACGTTAGTTTTAGGATATTATGAGAAGAATGAGCTTTAATAAGATACGAGTTGCCTACTTTAGTTGTTGTTTACTTGATATATAATTTCCCGCTTTAGAAGTGCCATCAGCATCTTGGTTGATGTGATTCAAAAAGGTGAAGAGAAGAAAAATGGCGAAGATAAAAGATGGTTGTAGAGAAAAAAAAATTCGTGCGGCGTGGACGCATTTAGCTGATCAATGCTTATGTTTACAAGCAATATTTTCGAAAATGTATTCAAAAACAAGCTGAGAGATGTCATTGAGCAGTAAGAAAATTTTAGTTTCCTCCGCGCATTGGGCAAATTAACATCGTTATTACACACCAAAAAATGTTCCAGCGAAATCACTGGCGATGGAAAATAAGGGTTTGAACTTTGGATGGGACACAGGTACGTTGATTGATCATTTTAACTTAAAGAATTATCAAATTCCTCAGAAAATAGTCAGCTTATTAGTTTTAAAGAAATGTTTATTCTTGGAAAGCGCGAGGCATATCCAAGCTGAGAAATGCAACTTATAGATGAACAAGAAATTCATGTCATTTCAAAAGCTATTTATTCTAAAGCAAGAGTAAATTTCTGAAGAAATACGTATATTTGAAAAGGAAATAGTTTTAGTTTTGTATTACACGGTAAAATCTTCCCCTTGCATTTTATGTTCTATGCTGAAGTTCCATTCAGCTGTAGACTAATACGCTAATATTTTACTAAAAAAACTGATGACAAATATCTGTGAACAAATGTTTAACATTACGTAACCAATACCTTATAAATATGAATGCTAGATTCTCCCTGAAGTCCTCAGAAGCATTAACTAATTTCTTTGAAAGCTAGAGATTAAAATATTTGCTATTAAAGTTTCATAGACATATTATTTAATTATGTTCCTTTTAGAGACAGCGTACTAGGAAGCAGGCCACCCAGACCTGGCTTTCTCGAAGCTGCCTTACACATTTAATCACCTCATATCCTAGAGGTGATCCAAGGAGGCATCCGGAGGGGGGACAATTACAGTTTCCCAAATCTGGGTTTTCTAATGCTTAGACAATGGTGGACTGCAACGAATCTACCGAAAAACCTTCGAACGCATGTCAGGCAACGACCGTCCTCCAGTGTTGACCAAGGGAGCCAAACCTCCATGGACCACCTTCGATATCTAACCATGTAGCATCCCCACAACTGAGGGATAGATCAGACAGTATCATATGGTCCTTGCCACCGAATAAACGATGCTTTTAGTCACTGTGAAGACTGTTAATTTTCTCCAAAAATCGAGTCTGCTTAGGTATTGACCTAGCCAAAATACTGGAATTGTTACCAGTTTACCCCCGGGGGGCATATCATTTTGGGAACAATAAACTTGTAGAGATTTATATTTATATTTAACTTTAAAATATAAATCCCTACAAGTTACAATACTTACAGTTAAAGTTATATTTTCTTTCCTATAAGCCTTCATTTCCCTAATTGTCAATGTCAGAATATTTAAATTGAGTTATTTAAATTTAGTAAAAATTTGGGCGAGAGATGTACTTTTGCAGCGTGAGCTTCTGTTTTGCATTTATTGCTGGTTAACGTGGCGTAACAGTTATTACTCTGCTGCCAGTAAATTTTCGGTGCGGTTTTAGGGAACAGGATTATCTGAGCCCTGCAGAGAAATTCTACTACTTGTCTATCCGATCTTTCTGTACATAAAAATACGAATTGAATCCATATCCTGTTGGCAAAAATGTCAGGAAATTTCACTCAAACTTCTTTTCGATAAAATGATTTCCTAAATACAGAACTACTTCTGAAATACAAAAAGCAAGTTGTGATTGGTGATTAACTGCATTCCATTACCTTCACTAATACAACTAATCTGATAGAATTTTCCTGGTTAGTATGTAGAGATTTAGATTTATTTTCACTAACCAGTCAAGTTTAAATTTATGCTTTCATTCCCTTAATTGCCAATGCCAGAATATTTAAATTTGGTAGCGCGCGTGAAGGAATGCAAATTCTACCTTTAGGAGGAACGGTTTAAATACGGAGCTCTAGAAGGGAAAGTTAGAAACGAATGGGGCAAGCGCTGTACCTTTGTAGCGTGAGCTTCGGTTTATGCATTTATTACTGGTTAATGTAACGTAACTGCTTTTACTTTGTTGCCACGAGACTTCGACGCGGTTTTAGGTAACAGGATTATCTGAGCAATGTAGAGTAATTCTACTAATTGTTACTACCTTTGAATTTTTAGTTTAGTTCTTGTTACTTGAGTTACCACCCGAGTGATGCATAGCATGTTAGCGTCAAGTTGACGCATTGCGAATTTTAAAAGAGTTAATAAAGGGTTGTTTTTACTCTTCTCTTGTGTGGTTTCCACACGTATTTCACCTATTGCGTTTGAAGATAGAACAGTAGGTTTCACAAACTTCAATAATTAAATAAATTGTTTACGATATGAACGCTTAGCATAATCTTATGTTTTCTAGAATTGATAGAAAGTCAGTCCAGCGTTGAAATGAATTCCAAATAGAATACCCCTGAATGTAAAATAGGCTATAAAACGCTTCCTGTTAACTCCGTTACATATAATGTGGCCCAAGATCAACATAACACAAAACAGGTGAAGTCTTCCATGGCCAGTTTGGTTTATCTTGAGCCATTTTGTATAAAATCACCTTATAGTTTATAGAGTCTCTTTATTCCTTTCGGAATCATCGAAGGGTAGATTCTACTGGAAGCGAATTTTCGGTATGTCTTTGAAGAACAGATACTTCAGAAGAAAGTTTAAATAATCTTTTTATTTGAACTAAACGGAGGTTGGGCTCACTCAGTGCTCACAATTACCATCACTTGTGGCTAAGTAACTCAAAAAAAATTTTAAAACATGCAATATCACAGTAAGTAAGATGGGTTATGCAGTTCTCTTCTTATTTATCTAAACCGATAAACAGGCTACATGCAGCAAAGCCCAACTAGAATATCAATACGATCCACAGAGAGTGGCAAAGCACCAACTATTTACGTATAAAGCTACTCCAAACACGCAGCATCAATTCGGAACTAACACTCTTAATACTATTCTAAAACCGCAGCTTAAATACTGATTCCGAACTCACTTAGATTTGTATAATACGCCATTAAAATTTACATTCTGGCAAGAAACTGAAATCAAAAGGAAAAGGAAAGTTTTACAGGCTAAAAGTAATTGGTTAGAATAAAACAAGGTCTTTACAAGCTCAGGTGTTCATTGGCTTTGACCGTGGTTAGTCTGGACCTAAAACAAAACAGGTAATAAATGATAATAATAATAGCTCTTACCTGGTTCTTCTGATCTTTGAGCTTCTGTGAGAGTAATTGAAAATAATTAGATTTAATCCTTTATTTGACACATTTTAACATGGGACAATTTACACTTGACGAATCACGTACTACATCTAACTACCTAATTAACACGCACACACTTTCACTCTGGTACTAAAAATAACAGAATGTCAATATACACAGTCCAGTCACATTAATGCGACCACCACGTACTTTCCATGTCAGAGTTAAATAACCAATCACAGAAGGCAGGTGGCAGCACAGTGCAGTTGAGCGTATATGAAGGGTGTGTGAGGGAGGGCTTTATTTCATGAACCGGCATCGCTGCCTAGGCAGTAGCCCGGTATAGCTCTTAACCAGGTAACCAGGAAAACATTTCAATCGTTGGCGTAATGCAGAAACGAAGCGATTTATCCGACTTCCAAAAGGGCATGATCATTGGCTTTCGGGCCAAGGGTGGAAGCATTTCCGAAACGGCTGAGTTTGTGAACTGTTCGCGTGCCGCCGTGGTAAAAGTGTACCGTGCATGGCAAAATGGGACTGTCCAAAATCAGCGACGTGGCAAATGTGGTGCACCACGGGCCATAGATGACAGAGGCGAACGACGGTTGCGGAGATGCGTTCGGGCAGATAGACGGGCTACCGTTGAGCAACTGACCACCAAAATGAACCAAGGGGCTACCAAAAGTGTCTCCCAAAGTACTATTCAGCGAACATTGCTGCGTCTGGGCCTCCGAAGCAGACGCCTGGTTCGTGCACCTATGCTGACTGCTGTTCATCGACGGCGAAGGCTAGAATTTGCACGCCAGTACAGCAGCTGGACGTCCACTGAGTGGCGACAGGTTGCGTTTTCGGATGAATCGCGTTTTATGCTCCATCGGACAGATGGACGTTGGCGTATAAGGCGTGAAACCTCTGAAAGGAACCACCCTGCAACCATTGCCGGAACGGTCCAAGCTGGAGGCGGGAGCATTATGGTCTGGGGAATGTTTTCCTGGCATTCTCTAGGTTCACTGATCATTGTGGAAGGCACAATGGATCAATACAAGTACGCATCTGTCCTTGCGGACCATGTTCACCCCTACATGCGCATTGTTTTTCCTCAGGATGATGGCATCTTCCAGCAGGACAATGCGAGGTGCCATACAGCTGCCAGTGTACGTGCGTGGTTCGAAGAGCACCAGGATGAGTTTACCGTCCTCCCCTGGCCAGCAAACTCACCTGACTTAAACCCAATCGAGCATCTGTGGGACCATCTCGATCGAGTTGTTCGCGCCATGGATCCTCAACCGCGTAATCTAGCGCAGCTGGCCACGGCATTAGAGTCGGCATGGCTCAACATCCCAGAGAACACCTTCAGGGACCTATGTGACTCTCTTCCTGCACGTCTCGCAGCAGTCCGCTCTGCGAAAGGTGGTTATTCTGGCTTTTGACAGATGGTCACATTAATGTGACTGGACTGTGTAAGTTCAAGCAGCGCCATCTATCGGCTGATTTCGTAACAGGACCTTCAAAATTTGACCTTGGCTAGCCTGGACTTTGGTTAGCCTGGACCATAAAACAGACCACATTTTGATAAATGCCGTTACTTAGGCATCATGAATTTAAAGATTACGGTTAATTTTAATTCTAACAGTTTTCACGTCAAATTGTCGAGTTAAAATTCTTTTTGCTTTCTGGTTTGCATATAGTCATTTTAATCCTCTACAAAATAATATGTTGTCCTGATGTGTTCACGGTATAGTCATTTGGAATTGAGTATTTATTTTAGCTATACCAAACGGTTGGGTTTTAAAGTAGAATAATAATTTCCTTTGCATACTAACATTACAATCATTAACACATTAATTAAACATTACAATCTTTTAACTTTAAGTTACATTTTCTTTAAAAATTTCTAACGTTGTAAGATTCGTTTCAAATGGACTAGGATTTCTTCGTTTCGCAGAAGCAAGGAGTTGCTTCACTCTGAGAACTTTATATCATTAACTGAAAAGTAAAGTTGTTATTTCACATGAATTATTTTTCCTATACATAAATAATTTTATGACAACAGATATGAAATAGTTCTAAAATTTATAACTTTCTAAGAGTAAAACTTTATTTAAACTGAAAGAATCACAATACTTGGTTTTCTATAGGGAGTAAAATATTCAGTTGGCCCATTACAAGTTCAACAAAAACTCGTTAGAAATTAGGTAGCAACAAATTGGACATTGAATTAAAATCCATCTCAAAAGAGAGAATCTTGAAGAAAGTGACCAGCTATATGCCTGAAATGCGAGAAATCTTCACCTAAGTTTAAAAGTTTCAATTTATATTGTTCAGCTATAACGATTCAATGGAAGTCTACTTGTCTAAGTAGGATAACTCGAAGAGACCTTTCTGAAGGGAACAAAAAATAACATAAATATTCCGCAACTACGTAAACACTTTACAGAAACGTATAATATTTACGCGAGAAAAAACAGGTAAACATTATGCTGAGGGCCGTGCTGCCAAATACAGCCGAGAAAGACTCCTGAACTAGAAATTTCATGCTAGGCTTTGCGCATCACTGAAAGTTGCAGCATTTCCTCAAAACATCACTGAACCTCGAATTAGAAGCTTTTCTACCAAGAAGCGCAAATGATGCAAATTGCAAATTAGTGCTTTAACAAGAAATCAAAGCTTTTACCTTCCACACAGGGTTAGGCTTAGAGAGTACTATTCTTGCGAGCAATCCATCTTGAGACTATCAATCTGCAGACCGTCCAATTCTCAAACTTTTCTTGTTCTGTCTTAATCACCTGCGGGTGTAAATGAATGGATGCATTACTGTACAGATGTCAAAGATTTGAGGAGAACGATAGTATGGTCAGTTGAATTGGGTCTGAGCTACTAATTTGTGTAAGTGAATACAGGAAGAGAACATCAAGTCTAATTTTCCATGTTCTACATGTTATTTCTATTTAATCAATCAAATAACTAAACAGAATTTGCTTAAGAAGCCTTTCTAAACAAGGTATTCATAAACTTCGATGCGCATTGAAAAAAGTGTTTTAGGCTGTATTCACCTGTCTTCAGTATGCAAAAGTAATCCATTTCAAACTTAAAAGAAATTATTGTGTTCTAAAATTCTGAATATTTTTACATTTTATGTTTGCTTGTTATTTTTATTTTACGCGATATAATATCAAATTTTTAACTTCATCATTTACTCTTTTAGAAATCGCCAATGCTTAAATGAAGCATGTAAGTATTATAACATAATATATAATATAATATATCTTTATATAAAAACTATTTTACAGTTATTGCATTTTGGAAAATATTCATATATAACTTTTTGGAAGAAAAAAAAATGATGAAGAAGAAGTGAGGAAGCGCCTTTAAAAAATACCCTAATCATCTTGAAATTTTGCATGCAAATTCCTTCATGCCAAATATGCAAATGATTAAATTTTCAAGGCCAACGGGTATTAACTTCAGTCACTGCACACTTTTCTACTGCACAACTAGCATTATATAAAATAGGTAACAATTGCAGACGGTTTATCGTTTCTTGCTAGCAGTTTCCCGAAGATACAACCAATAATGCCTTTACGATGTTGTCGAAGACTTTATAGACAACAGGATGATTTCGAATATGGTAGCATAGTAGGGATGCATGAAGTGGATTCTCATATCAAATAATAGGCCGCCACCTGCAACATACAGTCACGGCTGTACAAAGGTGCCGGCAACAATGGTTGCTGAAAGATACTCATTGGAGGAATCAAGGCTCTGCAAGGTGAAGTTGCAACAATGCGAGGCAAGATCGGATGTCTGTGCTACAGGCCCGAACTGCCCCAAGGAAATCATTACCCAGTATTCATCATGCTACAGATTTTTCTATACAACTCCGGCAAATTCCACCATCTGATAGCCATTAGCTTTTCACTATTTGATTGTGCTTTTAGGCAAAGTGCAATAAGTCAGGACTCTTGAAAGACATCAGTGATTTATCGTTATGTATGATTAATTACACAAAAATGTAACGAGGGTATAAAAGACCCCTTTTATTCAGAACTCAAATAACTGAGCAGAAATCACTTCTTGTTCTTACAAAACCAGCCAGCATTTATGCGGTAACTCGAAACGCAAGAAATTGAGCATTAAATTACATTTAACCCTTTCGTCCCGAACGGTGCACAGTTTACCACTGATGTTTAAAAACACTTGTAGGACATGTTTAACATCATAACTAAACGAAAGGTGTACCACTTTGGCATTTTAAGTACCACGATATCACTCCAGTGTATAACACCATGCAGATTTCACTAAACGTAAGGTTATGTTCGTTAATAAACCCGTGAGCGCCTGTTGTATACATTTTACAGTAACTTTGGGCAAGAATAAACTTAATTTTATACATAATTTTATTCTGTAATGCTTATAATAGAAAAGAAGTAGAATATCACGTATGTATGAATTACTTAGAGTTTAGAAATTATTTATCTTTTTGTTTATCTGATATAGGTATATATGTGCCAACCGGTGTTATTATCGGTACATACGTATGTGTACATTATTGGTACATATTATTACCGGTACATATGTGCACCATAATTTAGGCAAATTATTGTTACAGACAATAAATTATGCGGCTTAGGGTACATGCATGGCCAACCGAAATCATGCATGGTATGCATGGCCAATCGCAATCACCTAGGAAAAACAATGAAAAAAATAATAAAACTACAATGAGTAACCGTAGAGTAATAGAAACTGCTATCGTTTTTATCTGAAAATTTATTATTCATATTCAGGGATGAAATGATTAAGTCGGAAATTAGCCAAAGGCTACACAGAAATAATTATTTGGTTCAAACCTATAACCGGCAAGACAAGCATTATTAACAAGAATAAAGCAAAACCGAAAACAGATTTCTAATGTAGAATATAAACTAGTAATGAGGCCTTCGGTAGACGGATCACGCTCTCTCGAAATAATCTAAAATCTATTCACAAGAAGACTACATGCATAAAATAAAAAGATTCTTTTATGATGCTCTTTTTCAAGTGTCAATTTGCATCTGCTATGTATTTTCGCTACATATGGAAAAAAGGCTTAAACATCCACGCAACGAACCCATTCATCAGGGACGAATTACCAAAGTTCAGAGGTCTTTCCACTCAGCCACTGGTGAATGAAAAGAAATATGTCATAGCAATTCTCCATCTTATTTAAAGCGCATGTAATAAAAGTATTTTTATGTGTAACTTCTGGTACTGAAAGTGAACCGTATGCTTTATTGGAACAATTTGAACAAAAGCCATTAGTGTGAAAATAAAGCAAAACATAAAAGTCAATCTAATCGCTTAAATATTCTTGAACCAAAGTGATTCTAAATGCGTTTACAATAATCAATGAAGTCGATAAAGCTTAGCCTCTCCTTTCAGAAGATAAAAATTCAGTTCTTCATTCGAGAATAAATTTAATCATTCTCTTTAATCATTATCATATCAACGACCACTTTCATTGGAAATAATGGCATTAATTACAGGCAACAATTTAATTTTCCGACAAATATTCTTCTTATTTTGGGAAAACGTTCGCAGTTCTATTAGAAAATTTGACGAAAGCGGAAATAACATTACTACTTTTGCAATAATTGAATTGTTCTTAAAACTTCCCCATCCCCAAACTATTTATGAATAGAAGACAGCAAAACGTCATTTAATTAAAGGAAGTCATCTGTTCACAATCCTAACTGGAACCGGCAGCTGTTTATTTGTAAGAGGAAAGCCTGTCTGCTAAATGACCAAAATTAGAATGCCTATCAATTTTGGCCCAAACACTAGTGTTGCTTGTTTTAAGGTCAATGCCGACTGTATCTCCAGAAAATGTTTCATTTCATTATTTCTTTAGAAGACTTTCTTCATAATTTCTTATACTATCTTCATATTTCTACATTTCTTTGAATATGTCCTGTATTCCTGTGCTTTCCAAAATAATAATTTTTAATGTAAATTCTGTATTTATTCCTGATAAATTTTGCATCACCATATGTTCTTTAATATTCCTAATTTATCTACAATTTATCTTATATTAACTACAGTAATTGCTAGTAGCATGTATCCAAGGTGTTCCCTGATAACATTTCATCTTACCTCGTTATTAACCTAAAATTTGTCTCGATAGATAAGCAGTTTATTGCTTCCTACACCTTTAATAACTATCATAATTCATAATTTATTTATTCCAAGAGCAATCTGTGGCATCGATGAATTTATTATTTGAAATTTGTTACTTTAAGTCAATCGCCAGATTAAATTGCTTTCCTGGCCGGCTCGCTCTCCGGATCTTTCGCCGATAGAAAACATATGGTCCATGGTTGCTGAATGATTGACACAGATTACATCCCAAGCTGCCAAACCAGATCAACTTTGGCAAAGTGTGGAAGCTGCTTGCTTTGTTGTACCCCAAGAACACATCCAAAGTCTCTTTGAATCAATGCCGAGGCGTGTGGCAGAGGTGATCTCCAACACTGGCGGCTACTCTGGCTACTGATTCTGGAAGGAACCACACTTCACAGAAGTCTATAAATTTAATCATTTGATACTTGGTTAACATATTTTCTATTATGTAAATTCTGTTGTGATATCTCTTGTCTTTCTTGGTGTTGTAATTTTGGTGGCCAGCAG
>KK113532.1:816985-841141 GCA_000611955.2 Stegodyphus mimosarum | reverse complement strand
CCTCTTTCTAACATTATTAAAAACATGCAATTCAAAACGGGGTCTGGGAACAGTGGCCATAATACCCTGTTAACATTTGAATATCATACGAACGAAATTAAAGTTTTGCACCAAACGTAATGACATTTTAATTAGGAGTGAGGCAAATAGTTTAAGGTACTCTTGATTATTTATAACAGGGGGCTCCAAACTACGGCCTGCGGGAAAAATCCGGTTCGCCAGTGTCATCAATCCGGCTCGCGACAGCCTATGTCTTACTGTTGTTATTGTTTCTGTGATAAGTTGGATAAAAAACACATAATAATAATAATAAATCGGTTTTATTTACTCTCTAGGTAAAGATTAATGACAAGTGTCCTCTTGTACAAAATAATAATGAGATTTATGTAATTTTGATTTTCCACTGACAATAGTTTGTAGTTGTGGACCGGTTTTACTTGTACCAATTATTAAAAGAGATTTAAGATGCTCATCGGTTAACTTAGATCTGTAAACATTCTTTGTATATTTCATTTTGGAGAATGTTTTCTCACATAAGTAAGTAGCACTAAAACATAAAACGGTCCACTAACAAATTTATGCAAATTATCAAATTGTACCAGTGAAAGACTCTTATAAAATTCCAACAAAGATGAGTTTTGATTTTCGTTCTTAATTGCATCGCTGCATTGTAAATCAATGATTTCCATTTGAAGTTCTGGGGCTAGTGTTTCAATGTCAGTACAAAATCATTTTGAAAAATCTTAATTTCATTCCCATTAGTCTGAGAAACGAGTATCTAAATTTATCTTCAAAGCACTCAAAGCTTCGACTGCAAAATCGATTGGAAATTGAATCTCAGTTGTGTGGCTCAATATTTAACATGTTTTAAAATCTTAATTTCATTCCTATTAGTCTGAGAAACGAGTGTCAAAATTTATCTTCAAAGTACGCAAAGCTTCGATTTCAGAATCGATAGAAAATTAAGTCTCAGTAGTGTGGCTCAATATTTCACATGTTTTAAAATCTTAATTTCATTCCCATTAGTCTGAGAAACGAGTATCAAAATTTATCTTCAAAGCACTCAAAGCTTCGATTTCATAATCGATGGGAATCGATAGTGTAGCTCAGTCTCAATAGTGTAGCTCAGTATTTCGCATGTTTTAAAATGTATGAAAAATGTTTTACGTAATTGTGATTGGAACAGTATTATTTTCTGGAACGATTTGATATTAATGTATAAATCAGGGAGAAACTGGTTTTCTCCTCGCAATCCCAAATTTAGTTCGTTCATATGTTTTGTCAAATCGACATAGAATGCTAACTTAAACCGCCATTCACTATTTTTTGTAGTTTGGTAAGAGGGCGATGCTTTTCATTCAAACAAATTTCGACCACTGTTCGAAGTTCAAAAAAGCGCTGAAGGATTTTTCCGCATGTAAGCCAGTTTATTGCAGTATGATATGGTAAGTCATTTTCTCTAATCTCTTCAATAAACTCTCGGAATAGTCAGTGATTTAGCCCAGTGGATCTGAGGAAATTAACAGCTGATATTTCTGGTTTTAGAGGCTCAGATATATCCAAACATTTCCTGCACAGCAACTGTTGATGAATGAAACAGTGTATAAGACTAATGGTTTTGAACCATCATCATTTCTACAGACTTTGACGCAAGGGTAACCACACCTTTATTTTTACCACACATGTTTCTGCCTCAGTCAGTTGCAATAAATTTTAAGTTTTTCTATTGAAGGTTCTTTTTATTAATGGCATTTCCAAATTCCTTAAAAATATTTTCCCTAGTAGTCGTGCCGTGAACACTATTAATATCAAGGAGTTCTTCATACACGTCGCAGCTTTCATCTATTCGTCGAAGAAAAATCAACACCTGAGCAGTATCTGTCGCATCCGTTGAGTCATTCAAGGTCAGAGAAAAACACTGAAGATGCTCATTTTTTGTCACACAATTGAGATGATATATTTTCTGTGATGTCTTCTACCCTCCGAGCCTCGATGTTTGCTGACAAACTGACAGTTTACCTGTGACAAACTGAAAAACAGACAAATTTACCTTTTCATGGCACATTTCTTCGGTTACTGCAGTTACGCATTCTTTGATCATTTCTCCAACGGCGACTGGTTTTCCTCGTTTTGAGATTTCAAGAGCCATACGAAACCTGGCGAGTTTCAGCCTCTTGTTCAATATTGACTTTCGTAAATAAATATCCAAAGCATTTCCTTTATTCATAGCTGCAGAATGCACAATCTGCTTCAATTCATTTCAAAAAAAATTATTACTTTCTTTAATATCGGATTTCTAACGATTTACTTGCCAAGTTAGTTAAAAAACAGTTCCTATGTCTATCAGCTGACCAACGGAGGCAAACCCAAGAGGGCAACCTTTATTTTTTCTACCATGAAGTGATCACACAGTCCAATACAGACTTGACAGTGACGTTACAGTCCCTACTACGTTTCAACGGGCCACCGAATTGTCAGTCGCTCTAGTCACTATGATGACTGATAATGTATCCCAGAAGCCGAGTCTGTCTAAGTGTGGGTCTAAGTCAAAACGCCGAGGGGTGCATTCAGTGGAGTCCCGGGGGAATTACCATACTTAGCATATAATGATACTACAATAATTACTCGTACAACGATTCTCGATAATCGATACAGGTATACGTTTGCATGAGGGGACGGACAAATTACATCCATGCCATCTATGGGATTTACGCCTGACCGTTCTGTACGGTCCTTTTTTCCCCAAATAGCCGTTTATAGGCATCGGGCACTACTAAGGCCGGAAGTGATGGTCTCGTTATTATGGAGGCACCTAACCGGTGAACTACTGTTGCCTCCTTTGAAGGGACGGACAAATTCCATCCATGCCTTCTATGAGATTCAAGACAGACAGTTCCATACGGTAGTCAGAGCCACTAACCACTTTCCCGTCTGGGAGATAATAAGTAGATAAATACATAAATGAATTAAAATAACAAGAAGCAATTCTTTACCTGCTTATAAAGTCTAGGAATTGAGAATGTAATACTCAGCAAGAGAAGGCAAGTGTGGCATAAATGCCATTTTTCTCTTCAGAAACTGAACTTCGCTGCAGGCTTGTCACTTTCAAACACCTGCTGGCTAGGGACTGGGGATATGGCCAATGTTAGTAAAATCAAATTCACTTTAAGAAACATGAGCCAGAACAACACCTTAGGTCCTTGAGTGGTTGTAATGTATTCAGTAAAATCGAAATGAAATCTAATCTATACTCACCGATATTAATGTATCGTATACTGTACGGTATACTCATGCATTGTGGTTTATTCTTAACTGTACTATTCTGTTACCGTTTCCTCATATGCGTAATTTAAATGTAATGTAGCTGCGTAGGTCAAACTGTAAACTGCACACTAATCAATGTATTGTATATAGCATTGCATTCTCATGCAATGTAATGTATCGTATTCTATACTTTTTTATCATCTGCATAATTTAGATGTAATGTAAGTGTAGCGCGTTATGCTATGTAATGTAAGGTTAAGGTAAATGCAAGTGGCCTCATTGGCACTTATTATAATATATATTGCATAGGCCATACCAGCTTTTCAGCTTTAATAACGCCAGACTGCCATGTACCCTTCTAAACATCCACGTTGTAATATCTACCAAACAATCCACACTTAAGGTTTAATATTTTGAAAATTGCACTATCTGTAATAATTGTTTAAAGCACCGTACACTGCCCATGTCTCACCACCTTTGTATAGCTTGGTCTTAGAAGAATTCACTGCTTAATTAATTATACACCTCAAACTAATTTCTTCGTGACATACAATGCCACTTGAAGACACAACCATAGATTACTTCACGATGTCTGCGATCATGTATTGTATGCAGCATACATCAGTGAATTGTAGGCAGCACCACCATGCAAGATGCCTACCGTACGTAAAGAGCCAATAGTTAAATCAGTCTAAGCTACAAACATCCAGTCGGCCAGGTTCTCTCGAATTTTCTTCTGAGTTGGCATTACTCCGCTTGGTTTGTCCTTAGGACGGAGACCTTCTCAGAGGGTTTACCCTTTACCCATTTTTTTGTGTGTGTTTGTATATGATATTCGTAGCGGCGACGTAAGAAGCCTCATGCAAAGGATCATTTAGTCAGACCAGTTTTGTACAAAAGGAGTGTCCAAATAGGATGCGCACCTTTTATAGTATTTTATGACTGCTTATCTGATTGATGATAATATTTATTCATAAACTAAAGAAATGATAGCCTTGGGAAATCTTTAACGCATTTAGAAAACCTGTAATAAAAATATTTTAACCATAATAGCGGAAAACATTACAGCATGGTCAGAAATTTTTGAATATAACTGGTCAGTGTCTCCCTTTGGAAGTAATTTCTATACAAATGGTAATTAAAAAGCAGCTTGTACTAATGTTCACCATTCCAACAATTAACCTCTAAAGTTCAGTATAGGGTTCACACTCAGGTAATATTAATAATACAAATAGAATGAATACCTCATGCTTCTCATAAACATAAAAAACTGCATCAATAACAGAAAGTAAAGACAGTTTGATAACACACAATTTAATAGATAATGCAGTTAGCATGAATATATTCTTCCAGTTTCAGAAGTTTAATGGCTTCACTGAATCATTTCGCCTTATAGCAACAATATACTTTGTAATTCCTAACCCATTTGCAATATCTATTGACCATTACCCTTTAACAGTTCTCCGCCATTAATTTTATTAAGATACTAAGCAAAATCGGATATCCGGTGGTAGAATAATTGTGTTACATTTCAATGAAATTTTCTGAATTCTCCTTTGAGTTAATGAACGACATATTACGATTTGAAAAGCACTTTGATTAATACTGCTCCTTCATATGACCTTCTAAATGTCATTTCAGAAAAGAAATTAGTGCTTTGAAGTTAAAATTAATGATTCTCTCTAAGAAATGCACGTTATTTCCTTTTGCTTATAAACAATCCCACAGTGTAACACAACATTGACAAAATACCCAACTGGGTTGTTACACTATAAAATATTCCGATGACTTTTACCAAAGCGGCAATCTGAAAGTGTCTATGAAATCTTAAGATAGAGATTAGCTGAGCTATACGCAATACCACAATGAGCGCATAATTTACTACTTTATCCTATAAAGGAAATCTGAGGTACAATACGCCAATTACAATGATATTTTAAAGACAACATTATATTGTGCTTGATCGCCATATTAGCGTAACTATTTTACCTTCTCCCTCTTTTCAGCATGCCTTCATGGTGTAATGGTAACACACTCAGCGCTTAATCGGGAAGTCCCAGTTCGAGTCTCGGTGAGGGCTTTGCCTATTTCTCATGTCTCCAGCTTCGAAAATAATAAGGACGTTACAGTGGCTCCCGAGAAGAAAAGGTAGCGGACGATAATCAGTCATCATCAGGATTTGGTGACTTTGACCCTAATCCTCAGTGGCCTTTTAAAAGGCGGGAGTATATAAGGTAATTTCTCCTTCCTTCCAGCATGCCTTGGTGGTGTGACGGTGGCATATTCTACCCGCATTCGAGAGGTCTAGATTTGAGTCCCGGCGAGGGCATTTCACATTTTTCCCTCCCATCCCCCCCAAAATGGACAGTTCTGTGACTCCCACTTTGCTGGAACGATTGATGAAATTTAAATTGCGTTTCTCATGTCTCAAAAGCGCGACTCAGGATATATATTAGATTTATATATAGCATTGTTCTAACATAGGTATTTTGACACAAAATCGGACTTTTTTTTTAAATAGCATACCAACTTTTTTTTTCCATCTTCAGTTGTACGACTCAAATTATGTCTAAATATTACCTTTTGTAAAGTTACGGAGAAATTCAAAAATTTAACTTGGCATTTTTTTCAATTTGCGACAAGCATATACTTATATTAAAACAGTACTATATATATATATGTAATACATATCCTAAGTCGAGCTTTCGAGACATGAAAAACGTAAGTTGAATTTCCTCAATCGGCTCAGTAGAACGGGAGATATAGAACTTTTTTTTTCCTCCCGCTGTTGTACGTTTATGAGAAGTTTTAGATTAATGGTCTTAGTGAAGTTTTTTCCTAAACTTTGAACCGTTATATTATGTTACATGCTCCTATTATGCCTTTATTCAAGTAACTTTGCAAGTGTCATCTCCAGACGCAATATATCTTAAATTTTTATTCCATTTACGTTGGCAAAATAGTCAGTTTTCAGAGCATTGCCAAAGCATAAGAATTTTAATTTGTCTTTCAGACTTTATGAGTCTGTAGTTGCTCAGTAAACTTATTAGAAAGAGCACTTAACAAATTATATATTTACTTTATAATTAATAATACATATATCGAATGCTTATTAAAGGCATTTGATTTATAATATATCTAAATAATATTTATAATATATTCGTATGTTAATTTTACGAGCGCTTGCAGTTTCATTGAATTAACTAAATAAAATAGATTTAAATAGAGGCTCGTAAGGCTCTAAAGTCTCGTAAAAACGAGTAGATGAAGATGCTTAGCAGCACATTAAAGTCTCCCTCACAGACTTGTTGCCAAACAGCATTTTTTCTAAGCAGAAGAATTTTGCATCTAAGTTACTTTGAGCTACTGAGCCAATCACAGCAGTCAGAGTAGATCCAAGCAGATAACTTGCTTTATATTCAATAGGAAACTTTCATAAGTCTGACAACAAACATAATAAGGATGACATCAAACATAATAACAGCAAACATAATAAGTTTTCAATACCTTGTAAGGTTTATCCTATGTTAATGTTTGTAAGTAACCTATGTATGTATTTGAAGCAGCACTTTTTCCTTCATGGAAGCTCAATCAGTTATTTAGTGATGATAGTCTGAGCCTGCTTGATTTTCGAAGACACATATCACATATTTGGAACTTTCTATTCCAAGAAAAACCATCTTGCAAAAAACTGAGTATTCAACAGGTTAATGAACATTTTCTAAAGCTTCCAAATGAACGTGGTCCGAATGAAAATAAATATTATTATGAGCTCTTATAAATGGAATTCTTTATTATGTGTGTATTTAACTGTATTATTTTTATGAATTTCCTGCATGTGATAGTAAAGCATCAACATGCAATAGCCCGCCCACATATAGATCATACGCATATATCTGTATATTGTGAAATTAAGTTGTTTATATATTGTGAACTTAAATTAGAATCATATCAGTCCTACTTGTATTATGTACGCAATCTTCCCTTATTTTTATATTTAATTGCATTTATACCTAGCTGAACGTATAGAGGTAATACGCAAAACGTTAAAAAACGCCCTTTGGGCACAATGTAAAATCTGAAAGCTTTCAGACTTTTTTATGTTATTTAATTTCTTACATAATTTAATATTGGCAATGTGATTGTTGCATACTTTATTAAACCTAATTGTCGTTATGTATGGTGCAAGAGTATCTTGTTTTATGTAGTGTTTGCTACAAGGTTAGTCTTGATAGTTATGACCCCCAAAACGGGGTCACTTTATCGTCTGTTAATGACTATAATGGATGTTATTCTCCAATTACAGAAGTCATCTTTATGCAGTTAGACCGCTTTAGAACTTCCAAGAACCAATATTTTTTGGACACGTCGGTTGCAATGGAAGTGCAAATAATTATTACCAAGCAATTGGAAATTTATGAAAGAACAAAATAAATTTGTTATAGAGGTCCATTTTGAGTGTTCTTCTTCGTTAGCTGCGACAGACACAGAAGGTAAAAGATTTTGACGCCATTTGAAGCCCAGATCATGATACTTTTTTTTAAGCTGCTATGATATGTGCTATGAATAGTTTTTCATTCTTCTGAAAAAAGCGGAGTAACGTACTTATGGTTTCTGTCTTTTGTCCATTTGAAAAGTGATCCTATAAGAGAAACTGTGAAATGTTGGCAAAATGCAGTTCATCCATTATGGATAGAGGCGAATGTTATTTATTTGATGTGAGATAACAGATGGGGTATTATGAACAACGTGCCGCAAGAATGGTGTTGAAAGTTGTAATTTTTCACAACATACATCGCACAGAGCACTGTTGAAAAAGAATCTCTTAGTCTCAGATTCCCATGTTACACCCAGGTCATCATCGAAACGTCTAATAATACTGGGCATACGACCATTGAAACGGAGTCTTGAATGACTGGAAAGAAGAACCTTTCTAATAAATCTTACTTTATGCTGCATGTGGTCTCTCGGGTTCCGGTACATCTTTCGGATAGTGTTCACACAATAAAAATGTCAGGAAAAAAAACAAGAGTAAGGCTCTGCAAAGAGTTTCCACACACTAATGGTTGGAATCCCTGTTCGCAAAGATACTTATCGAACATTATAGAGTAGTACTTTTTATGGCAATGATATTCCACTACAGAGTTACTTCCTTTCAGTTCAAAAGTATGGGCCATAGAAAGCAATCGCGATTGTTCGGAAATGATTCTTCGAACGGAGGGATATTATTAGGTGAAACAATTTTACATTCTTCTTACATCCATCTAGACGAATATTCTATCTGGTGAAACAGGAGAGAAATCCAGTTCCACATTACTTTTTAGAAGCACGAAGTATCTTTTTAAAGGCAGGAAAAATAAAAAATTAGCAGTGCCCTCGCCGGGACTCAAACCACGGACCTCTCGAGTATGCGCCGAACGTGCTGAACACTACACGAAGAAGACGGGATAACTACCTTATATACTCACCCTTTTAAAGGGCGACTTAGAATTAGGGGATCCATTCGCCAAATCCTGGTGGCGGAGAATCATCGTCCACCACATTTTTTAATTCGGACGTTACTGTAGAAACATTAGGTATTTTTTTAAAAGCAGCAAAGATGAAAAATGAGCAACGCCCTCGCCTGGACTCGAACCACAGACCTCTCGATAACACGCCAAGCGTGCTGACCACTACACTCCAAAGGCAGCCCAAGAAGGGAGAAATACTTTATATACTTGCCCTTTTAAAGGGCGACTGGGGATCAGGAGAACCAATCGCCATATCCGTGGCGGAAAATCATCGTCCACCACCCTTTTAGTTCGGACGCCACTGTAGAGACATTAGGTATTTTTTGAAAGCAGGAAAGACGATAAATGAACAATGCCCTTGCCGGGACTCGAACCACGGACCTCTCGAACACACTCCGAGCGTGCTGACCCCTACACCACGAAGGCATGCCGAGAAGGTGGGAGAAATATCTTATAAATTCATTTGAAATGGAAGACTATTTCAATAAGTGATTTAAAAGTATAGAAGATGTTCACACATTTTTAGAAAGATTTCGGAACCTTTTCATTAATGCTTAAAATGTAAAGAGTGTGTTTTCTAATGTTCTATCTAATAGCCTTGTTTATGACTAGAAATCAACATGGTGACTTCGAAAAGTAGAAAAGATTTTCATAAAATTTCCAGAGATACTGATTTTTATTCTTCCTCTGCTTCTTAGAATCCAACAATCGTGGTGGGTTTGCTCTTAGAACCAACTCTTTTAAAGAGACCAAAGGAGCAATAGTGCAGAGGTGAAGGTCAGCGAACATTTCAAGAATACATTGAAAAGGTATATATGCAACAACTCTATCAGTCTTAATTTTCTCAAAGAATACAGTGGTACGTTTCAAAGTATGACTTGTCTCTTCGTTATGATGAAGTTTCGCTCTTTGAAATCATTCGGATAAAAAAATGGAATCTCGTCTGCCTATATCGGACTTAAAACATTCTCTTGCTCATGCACTGAGTTGATTTAAATTTTTTTTCTACGCTTCTTATTTTTAATTTCCCACTGTAAGAGAATCCTGCTGCAATCATAAGCTTAAAATTTCTTTCCATTGACGGAACCATGTTTGTACACTTTTTTCTCTTCATTTTCAGTAATAAATAGACCTTTTTTACTGCAGTCATGTAGGCAGACCCATTCTTCATCAAGGGTCACAAGGCATTTCCATTTATCTCCTGCTAAATAGTTTTCATACAGGTTTCTACAAATTGTTCTGCATTGAGCCGCATAACTCGGAAAAAGCTCGCGAAGGTTATATTTTTTAGAATTTTTAAATTGTAAATTCTGGCCTACTGTTTTATTCCTTATTGCTGCAAATGTATTTGATAACTTCGCAAATGATTTCTGAAGGAAACATTCGGGATATAAAACAGGCAAATCGACAACCTTGTATTCGGGTTAGATTTGGTAAAATCCCAATCGATTTCGAGGGCGAAACGGTTCCCCCTTCATCAGGAGCAAAAAATTCTGCAAAAGCGAGAAAGCGAATGTCGATCATATTTATACTCTACAGGCAACCAGTGGAAGAGCCGATATCGCTGTCTGTCGGCAGAAATAGTAACGAAAATTCAAGGGTCAAGTTAGTAGAATTTTGAAGCCTAGGCAAGACTGGATCAGAATTTAAGTCATTGACTAAACAGGATAAATTTATGTGAATGTGAAAAGCTTCAAGAAAATCCAATTCCCTAATAGAACCAGCTTTCTGGATAGTTTTTGCAGGATCAAAACCAAAATTGTGATTGAATTTCCAACTATGATTAGCTATTTAAGATTTGTTAATTTCGCCTTTTCGGACGCAAGATTCATGTTCTTTTATGCGAAACTTTAGCAGCCTTTTCGTTTGGCCAATATAACTTAAGCCACACTGACACAATATGCTATAAATTCCCCAAGAATTAAAGTCTGAAATAGAATCTTTAAGACCCGAACCTCGGATTTAATTTATAGGAGAGAAAACAACTTGAAAATTAAACTTGTGTAAAATCCGTGCAATTTTGTAACTGATAGAAGGACGAATTGGAAGCACAACAAGGTCATTAATGTTATTTCTGACATCAGAATGTGTTCTTAGATGGCACGATGAAAACTGTCGAACAGCTTTATCAATGACTACTGGAGAAAATCCTAGGTGAAGGGCAACAGATCTTAGGCAGTTGAGTACCTTAGCAAAAACAGATTCTGAGGAATAAACTTTGAGAGCTCAAACTACATAATAGTAAAAAGAAGCCATTTTTTGCTTAAGTGGATAACATGACTTAGCGTGGGGAGGTAAACAAACAGAAAATGGTTTACGGTAAACAGTTGCGCCCATTGTGCATTATAAGAATATCAAAAACATATCCTACAATCAACAACTTATTTGTATGTGCCATTTCAAAAGAAGAATAAATTTAAAAGAAAAGGGCAATACTTTTTTATGTAAATAAGCTGCTGCCAGAAATGTTTATTCCAAAACATTCACTTTTTAAAAATTCTTTATTGAAATCATTCTAAAAATATTTAAATACCTTCTGTATTACAATATCTACCGTTAAAGCACATCTGTAGGACGGCACAGGTAAAAAGAATAAATTTTGTAATAACTATATCTCAGTAGGAGATATTTTGGTAGAGAATGGAAGGCTATTATCATTAGATATGTAGTAATATAGTCTGTACTGAAAGTGGTACAGTGACAATACATTTCAATGTACTTTCATATATTTTTTGCTCAGATATGTTCCAGCATTATTTGAAATTTATCATAAAAGCCGTTAACTTCATTTAAGAATCGAACAATTTGTAAGAAATTTATGTTAATTTAAAGGCTATTTATTATATTTTAAGGTTAAATGCTAGGAAATAATATGTTGCCTCCAGAGTCATTAGGAATAATTTGCAGGACTTGTTTCGACAACTTTAAAATAAAGTACTAGAAATTACGAAATTCTTTATCTTCCTTACGAAAATCGAGAGTTCTAGCTGTAAACAATATTTTCGGAATTATTTCAAAAATTTTAGCACTCATTTTTTCAGGTATTTTCTTCCTCCTTTTTGCATGCTTTCGTGGTGTAGCTGGAAGCACACTCGACAAGCATTCGGAAGGTCTGGAGTTTGAATCCCGACGAGGGCACTGTATATTTTTCACCTCTCCAGCATAAACAAAACTAATGACCTTACAATTTCATCTTATACATTTTCCAGAGACCTTAAAACTTAGTAAGAAATAATTCTTAGCCAATCATTTTAAACAAAACAATAAACACTAAAAATTTCTATACTGATTTATTTCAATCTCGATCCTCTAGGAGTAACAGTTGATAAACATTTTTTTCGTTAATTAATCGTTAAATAACAATGTGGTGCAATATGTAAGATATTATAATTTGTTAATGAGACTTTGAAACACAAATTTGAGTCGGATAAACTGCAAATGATTAAATATACTTTTTGCTATTTATCCGACTTTGACTTATCCACAACCTAGCTAACTGAAGTAACTAAAAATGCACTATTAAATTAAAAAATGCGAAAAACAATTACCAATTAAAAACAATGTTTGGTTTATTTCGTTATGATAAAGCACTCGAGGACTATCTGCCTAAGGGAAGAGATGTATTCGTGGAGGATTTTCTATAGGAACTCGCTCATACACACGTTTGCACATAGGGAAAATCACGAAACCACCTATGCAGCCAGCACACTCGGATTCGAAGCTCGGACCGAACTACCAGTGTGCAGCGACTTAACAGCTCTGCCGCTGGTAGGCCACAGGTAATGCAAATGATATCTTCGATCCAAAAATTCGATAGTGAGCGTTCAGTGAATACTAGAGTCCCCACAACACATGTTTACTAATTTTAGAATGATGTCTATCTGTCTGGGTGTACGTATATGGCAGTTTTTTGTTCACGATAACTCTTGTATGAAACATTCAAAGATTCTATTTTCCATATCATTTTTCACATATAGGAATACTATCACCATTATGAATATTATAGAGATAAATAATATGTCATTCATGTTCACAATACTCCAAAAAAGGACTTTGGAAAAAAAGTAGTTATGTCTATGATATTAATTTTTAAAACTTTGTATTGTAGAGTTTTATTTCATTATTGCCAGAGAAAGCAATTATTATCAGTTTCTATGAAAACGAGTCTGGCATAAATAAATATAGTTTCTAATTAACAAGGGATAAAATCTTTCATTCACCTTTGATATTAAGAAAATGGTAAATGAATACAAGAGTAAATTAGACAATTTGTGGAATCATGAATTTTTTCGGAAGCAGGAAATTTTAAAAAAATGTGCAATGCTTTCGCCAGGACTGGAACCCTAAACCTCTCGGATATGCCTTCCGTATGTTTTCAATTACACCACGTAGGCATGCGGAGAGTATCTAGAAAATACCTTATATACTCCCCGCTTTTAAAGAGCGACTAGAGTTGGGGGGACCCAATCGCCAAATCCTAGTGGTGACGAATTACCGTCTGTCATAGATTTTAATTCGCCATTGTAGAGTCTTTAGGCTTTTTCGAAGCAGGAGACGTGAAAAATGTGCAGTACCCTCGCCAGGATTTGAACCTTGGACCTCTCGAATATGCGCCGATTATGTGCCCAATTACATCATGAGGGCATGCGAAGGAGAAAATACCTTATAGCTTTATCCCAACATCTCAACAATGTTTCACCACAACTGTAATTTTATACCATGAATCTCATAAGTATACAACATATTTATACCGTGCTTTTATAGGTCAAATTCTTAGCTCCGAATTTTACTTCTTAGGTATTTTGTTGACTGCATTAAAAATAAAATGTAATGGTCATGGTGAAGTTTTTTAGCTACGTAGCTACATATCAATCACAAGGCTCTTTATGTATTTTCTTTTTGATTTTTCGTCGAGAAGTTATATCTTTTTTAATATCCTAACTAATATTATAAATCCGAATGTGGGTTTGTTTGTTTGTTTATTTGTTATGCTTTCACGCCTTAATTACTTAACCGATCATTATGAAGTTTTCAAGAAATATTTTTGATATATTAAAAAAACGTTGTAGGCTTTAAAATGTAACTTATCTGTTGAAACGTAAGCTATATGATAGGTTTTACAGCTTAAAATGATTGTCGTTGTATAAACATTAAATGTTGAAAGTTTCATAACGATAAGTTAAACGATGTAAAAGTTTGTCTGCGCGCGCAGGTGCGTGGCTTAAACCACGCAAACATTTTAAACCTTTTTTAATATATCAAAAATATTTCTTGAAAATTTCATGATGATTGGTTAAGTACTCATTATGGCGTGAAAGCGTAACATTTATTAATTAAGAGTTTGTTAATTTTAATTTCTTTAATTTAATTTATTATTTAAAATCTTTCAGGATTTCCAAACTTTAACGCTTCTTTCACAAACAGTTTCCAGTCATTAGGAAATATACATAGCAGTTTTACTAGATTTCGTGGCGATACACGTATTTTTAAAATTCACGCGGAATTTGAAACTTATTTAAGGACAGTTTAATTTTTTACAGTTTTTTTTTGTTGTTTTCGAAATGCCTCGCAAACGAAAATCTAACATGTCTAGGACATCTCGGGCCCGGGCATAAAAATTGTTTGATCCCAAGAAACTTCCTTTCGTGCACAATTAAGAAGGCAAGAACAAGCAAGCCGACAATCTGTTTTGATAACTGATGAAACAACTTCTCTAAGACAAGAAAGATTAGAGGCCAAACTTCCCATCAAGCTTCTATGATAGCAGCTGAGACTCCTCTCCAAACACAACTCTGCTTGACAAAACAACCTGAACCACAAGCTGTTTTGAGAGCTACTGAAACGCCTCTTTAAACATAAATTCATTTAGAACAAGCGGCTTTCAGGGCTGCTGAAACGCCTCTTCAAACACAAATTCGTTTAGAAGAACAAGCTGAACTCCAAGCTGCTTTCAGAGCTGTTGAAACACCTCTCCAAACGCAAATCCGCTTGAAAGAACAAGCTGAACGTCAAACTGCATTGAGAGCTATTGAAACGCCTCTGAAAACACAGATTCGCGTGGAGGAAGAAGCTCAACAACAGGCTGTTATCAGAGCGACAGATACTCCAGAACAATTGCAGGCGAGGAGAATCGTTCGTGCAGAAATGCAAACCCAACAACGGCGAAATTTCATGCAACGTACGCACTTACGGGGGGCTTGACCTGTTTGTAACTTTTACCTGCAATCTTTCATGGAAAGAAATAACAGAAGAGCTTATGCTGGGACAAAGCACCACTGATCGACATGACATAGTTGCCCGCCTGTTCCGTTTAAAAGATCATTAATGTAATAACAAAAGGAAAAGTATTTGGAAACGTCCAGTACCCACATGTACTCCATTGAATGGCAGAAACGAGGTCCTCCATATATGCACATTCTTATTTCGTTAAAATAAAGCTTCGATCCAAACAGATAGATAACATTATAAGCGTGGAAGTCCAGGATCCAGAACTAGATAAAAATTTGAACGAGATCGTAATCAAAAACATGATTCATGGTCCCTGTGGAGCTCGCAATCCAGCATCACCTTGCATGTAAAATGGCAAATGTGCGAAAACGTTCACCCGGGAGCTACTAAACGAAACAGTGCACAATGATAAGGGTTAGCCTTTGTACAGACGAAGAGCAGTCGAAGATGGTGGTAGATATATATACACAGTCCAGTCACATTAATGTGACCATCTGTCAAAAGCCAGAATAACCACCTTTCGCAGAGCGGACTGCTGCGAGACGTGCAGGAAGAGAGTCACATAGGTCCCTGAAGGTGTTCTCTGGGATGTTGAGCCATTCCGACTCTAATGCCGTGGCCAGCTGCGCTAGATTACGCGGTTGAGGATCCATGGCGCGAACAACTCGATCGAGATGGTCCCACAGATGCTCGATTGGGTTTAAGTCAGGTGAGTTTGCTGGCCAGGGGAGGACGGTAAACTCATCCTGGTGCTCTTCGAACCACGCACGTACACTGGCAGCTGTATGGCACCTCGCATTGTCCTGCTGGAAGATACCACCATCCTGAGGAAAAACAATGCGCATGTAGGGGTGAACATGGTCCGCAAGGACAGATGCGTACTTGTATTGATCCATTGTGCCTTCCACAATGATCAGTGAACCTAGAGAATGCCAGGAAAACATTCCCCAGACCATAATGCTCCCGCCTCCAGCTTGGACCGTTCCGGCAATGGTTGCAGGGTGGTTCCTTTCAGAGGTTTCACGCCTTATACGCCAACGTCCATCTGTCCGATGGAGCATAAAACGCGATTCATCCGAAAACGCAACCTGTCGCCACTCAGTGGACGTCCAGCTGCTGTACTGGCGTGCAAATTCTAGCCTTCGCCGTCGATGAACAGCAGTCAGCATAGGTGCACGAACCAGGCGTCTGCTTCGGAGGCCCAGACGCAGCAATGTTCGCTGAATAGTACTTTGGGAGACACTTTTGGTAGCCCCTTGGTTCATTTTGGTGGTCAGTTGCTCAACGGTAGCCCGTCTATCTGCCCGAACGCATCTCCGCAACCGTCGTTCGCCTCTGTCATCTATGGCCCGTAGTGCACCACATTTGCCACGTCGCTGATTTTGGACAGTCCCATTTTGCCATGCACGGTACACTTTTACCACGGCGGCACGCGAACAGTTCACAAACTCAGCCGTTTCGGAAATGCTTTCACCCTTGGCCTGAAAGCCAATGATCATGCCCTTTTGGAAGTCGGATAAATCGCTTCGTTTCTGCATTACGCCAACGATTGAAATGTTTTCCGAAGCCCTCACACACCCTTTATATACGCTCAACTGCACTGTGCTGCCACCTGCCTTCTGTGATTGGTTATTTAACTCTGACATGGAAAGTACGTGGTGGTCACATTAATATGACTGGACTGTGTACATATCTTGCCGTATTTTTAGAAAATGGACAACGTGCTTTCTTAATGAGAATAATTTTCAAGAAAGAATTTTATCTCAACCTAAAACCACACTGACCGCTTTTTTTCAGCTTTGCCAGACAGATACTTTTGCGAAAAGATTATTATACCCCAAAGTTCTCCGTTATTATACATGGATCAACTCAAAAAAAAGAATGGCAACGTCGCGTTCAAGGTACGCCTGTTGAAAATTGGCCATTGGTTAAATAATCGGACGCTCTTGGTCGTGTCTACACTGTCCATGTAACGAATTTTGAATGTTTTTGTCTGCGCAACTTTATTGCAGCATGTTCCAGGTCCAACTAGCTTTAAAGATCTTAAAATTGTTAATAATCTAGAATGCCGAACTTATAGAGAAGCATATGAAGCTCAGGGTCTGTTAGAGAATCATTATCATTGGGACGAAACTATGGAAGAAACTGTACAATGTCGATCATCAGATAAAATCAGGAAACTTTAAGCAACTCGTATATCATCCTGCGGCCTTTCTAATACTGAAACTTTATGGGATAAGTACAAGAAGGACATGGTGGAAGATATTTTATGGCGACTGCAGCGAGTACATGTACATATGACTTTTAATGAGCACATCTATAACGAAGCACTGATCATAATTGAAAACGAGGTTTTGAAAATAGTAGCTTCAAGATTTTGGAATGCTTAGTCCATGACGATCAGACGAAAATTACTTTAATGATGAAATTGCTCGAGAATTAGACTACAATTTCAGTGCATTGCAGCAGCAAGTAGCAGAATTGGTCCCTCAGTTACTTCCAGAAGAAAGTCACGTGTTCCATCAGGTGTTACGTAAAATAGAATCCGGGAATGGTGCACGTTTCTTTCTCGACGCTCCTGTAAGAACCGGGAAAACGTTTTTGCTAAATTTATTATTAATGCCCGTCAGAAAAGACCAGAAAATAGAGGTTGTTGTAGCTTCTTCTGGTATAGCTGCTACACTGCTGAACGGGGGCCGTACTGCACATTCCGTTTTTAGATTGCCGTTGAATTTTGAGCAGGAAGATCCGCCTATCTACAATTTTAGTAAAAATAGCTCTCGAAGTAGGATGCTACGACAATGTAAGCTTTTAGTATAGGATGAAAGTACGGTGTCTCATAAAAAAGCTATGCGTTAAACCGAACTCTTCAGGATTTGCGAGACATTATAGGTATTATGGGATGGTAGTTTTATTGGCTGGAGATTTCCGACAAACTCTGCCGGTAATCCAGAGTCGGTTGAAGTCGTTGAACACTGATACATCGACTTGGGTTCGAATGCCAGCGGATGGGCTGGCTTTCCGTGGTTTTTCCCATGCGTAACGTGGATATGGGTCAGGTTTTCTTAAAATGTATTCCATAAAGGCATTCTTCTTTAGAAGCAGGTAGCCGTAGGGTTGCTTTTCTTAATAAATTAATCTAACAAGACAAGGAAAAATGGACTTGTATAGGAAAATAATGCAATAAGAAAATATGAAATCATACTTTGACAAAAAAAAGGGGGCAAATCCTTTACAAGCGAATATATATATAGGTTTTCATATACTGTGCTACAGATGATGAATTCAAAGCCTGTCTCAAATCATCAAATTTATGGACGAAAGTTGAAAAATTCAGTCTTAAAACAAATATGAGAGTGCATCTTCATAATGATGTAGATTCCGGGAATTAGCAGAGACACTATTAAAAATTGGCGATGGATGTTTGGAAATAGACGCTGAAGGTTGTATTTTACTTTCGGAGGAATTTTGCAATTTGGTAGAAAATGATGTGGATGTTATTGCTAAAGTTTACCCGCACTTGCAAGAAAATTTGAATAGTGATCACTGGTTATGTGCAAGAGCAATTCTAGCGCCGATAAATGAAATCGCAAATAAAATCAACATTGATATTTTGGGAGAGGTGCAGGGAGAAATAAAAGAATATTTGTCAACAGATACAATCATAGATACAGAACAAAGCGCTTCCTATCCTGCTGAGTTTTTAAATTTACTAGAGCTGTCAGGTGTACTCTCACCTAAACTCCAATTGAAACTAAATGCAGCGGTTATGCTTATGTGAAATATAGATGCACCTTGACAGTGTAATGGAACGAGGCTTCGGATCACACAATTAGGGCAGAATATAATCGGCCGCACTATTTTAACAGGTGTAGGAAAAGGGGAAAGTGTTATCATACCTCGAATCCAAATAATCCCCACTCACCTACCATTTCATTTTAAAAGCGTGCAGTTTCCAATCCAACTGTTTTGCTGTTACTATTAACAAAGCTCAAAGGCAAACATTACAGGTAGCAGGGGTGCATTTGGAAAAGTCATACTTTTCTCATGGTCAACTATATGTTGCCAACTTTTCGCGTGTATCCAAAGCCAGGAATTTATATGTATTAGCGCCGAATGGAAAAACATAAAATATAGTATACAGAAGCATCCTATAATAATACTCTTATTCACGCTCTTCTTAAAAAGAATTAATGTTTTTATCTTTTTGTTAATACTTCAAACTTTTTGAAATCTTGGTAATGAAAATTATTATTTTTGTAGTGAAATATCTTAATAAAGCACGTTTTCCTGTCTTTTAAATTCTATTTTATTTTAGAATTTTTTAGTAAAACCAAAAAAAAAAAAAGATAAGATTGTAATGTTTGATAAATTTAAGTCGGATTTTAAAAATTATGCAGAATAGCGTCTTAGCGACATCAGTATGGATTTCTTTTTATCTCATTGAAGAAGGGTAGTATATACCGAAATTTTACGCGGAGTGTATTTTTAACTTAAAAAAATGTATTAGTAACTAACATTTTATCATTATTATCCTGGTTAGGCAATAATAAGAAAAATTAAATTACTTTAATTTTCTTTTCAATAGGCTTTGAAACTTATTTAAGGACATCAACGCGAGCGAAGCCGCGGGTAAAAGCTAGTTTTGTACATATTTTGCATTTTATTTTTGCGTTCGAAACAAGAGATCCGAAAAAGCGCCAAAGATTTTAATATTTTTAGTTTTAATTTTCAATTGTTTATATTTACTTCAGTTTTTATTTTTTGTTTTAATTACGGTTACGAATAAAAGAGACAAAACAGTTTTAACAATGGAAACAGTTATAACTTTCTAACAGTGTGAATTTAGTTTTATAAGCTGACCACAGTGGGCTAGTGTTTTCAATTAAAAAGAAAAACAAAATATTTAAATATATGTTTTATGTTTTAAAATACTTTTAACATAAACGTTTTCTTCGCATTGTTCTTCGACACAATGCGAAGTTTTCAAACTGCAGTTTTTTTAATATAATCCAAAATGCTATGATTGTCAAAAATAATATATGAAAAGTCTAACCCGTTCTGCTTAATATGGGAACTAGACTGACTTAAAAGATCCAGCTTCAGTAAACATTAGAACAGACAGACTAAAGACATTAAAGACAGGAAATGAACTAAAAAACTCAAAAATTGATCAGTTTAATTTATATAGAGGTATACATGTACTAATTGTAGATATATAAAAGTTATAGGAATAGATATTTCTGCTTGAGATTTTACAGGTAAAGTATTTTAGCTTTTAGTTAAGAAAACTAATCATCAATGTTTGGCTGAGAGGAAACCCAAATGGTATAAAATGAGACTAAATATAAAATAAGATAAGAAGAGCTTCTGCAAAATATCAACTTGATTAATTATTTTTGTTTTTTATGTATAAGAAAATTTATTTACTCATTAGTATATTCATTTCATACTTTATTGTTTTCAAGCTCTATCTTCTATTTTTTAACGTAGGATTACGTTTCTCCAATTACGTTAATGGTCTGATGGCAAAGAAAAAATGAAGATGTTATTTGAAGTTTGCGCGAATGCTTATAGCTTTGAATCTGAAGAAATTTGAGTGACGTCAAAGCTTCACATACACACTCACACATTCAAAAAAAAATAAAAAATGGACAAAAGGTGTATGCTTAGTAACGCGCCAATAGTATACACATACTATTGATACAGTATACACACAAAAAAAAAATACAAATTGGACAAAGGGTATACGTTTAGTAACGCGCCAAAAAAGAAGAAATTTAGATGACGTCAAAGCTCCGCATACACACATACAAAAAATATAAATAAATAAAAATTGGACAAAAGGTGTATGCTTAGTAACGCGCCAAAACAAAAAGAAATATTGATGACGTCAAAGCTCTGTGCTCATGCGCGACCACGTGTGAGTTTAAGGTGATCTAGTAGGTAGCCGGGCGTAGACAGTCAGTGTGTTTGCTGTATGTTATACGAAATGAAAGGCATTTGATTTTATGAAATAATTATTTAATCTCATTATGTACACCCATCCCAAGTACACTTGCCATTTTCCAAGTACACTTGCCAATACATTTATAGATTAAGAATTTGCTATGAGCATGTATCTTATTTCTTATATCAAAGACAACAGTAGACACAACATGGACCTTCCCTTGTTCTGCCTACAGATGTCTTTGTAATGTGCCATTAAAAATTTAAAAAAAAATCACATCATCGACTAGTTTTACACGGTTACAGCGGAAAACATCGCAGATGAAAACGTTGAGGAGAAAACAACGCAAGGAGAAAATGTCGTGGTTCAAAACATCGTGGAAGAAAAGAAAGCAAAGAGGGAACATCGTGGTACAAAATATCGTCGTCGAAAATAAAGCGGTTCAAAAACTTCGCAGTTTAAAAGCATCGTGGTAGAAAATATCGTAAGAAAAAATAAAGCACCTACAAATCATCGCATGACGATAACATCGCAAACATGTGTTTTTCACGTTTTAAAACTTATAAATGCGTGTTCGCATCAAGATTTGGAAGCCCAAGAAATGTTAACGATACTGTAAGAATACACGGAAACAAAACAAGATGTAATTTTCACCAAAATAATATCAGATTAACTAAAGTGAAAGAAAGTAATTTCATAATTAACTAAGCAATTTTTATAGGTGTAACCTCATGCAGTTATTTATCTTCCTTTTTCTAAACAATTTTAGACTGTAGCTTTCATGAAACATTATGAGTAAAGCTTTGTAAAAAATATTAATTTATTAATGACATTTGTTAACTAACTATGTAAATTTAAAATTCGATTAAGGGCTCTATAAGTTGCACTAATTTTCTAGTAATTTTTAGTTTTTAAATGCTTAAGTTTCCTTACTACGTTTTCAGCAAAAATTTATTAGTTCATTCAAAATATGAAATATAAAAGTAAAAATATCCCTCTTTCCTTCTTGCCTTCCGAAATCGTTATGCGAAAATGCATTTACAACTTTTAAAACCTGAAAAATGCATGTGTGCGATGTTTTCGTCATGCGATGATTTGTAGGTACTTTATATTTTACCACGATATTTTCGACGACGATATTTTTAAACTGCGAAGTTTTTGAACCACTTTATTTTCGACGACGATATTTTGTACCATGACGTTTTCACCCTGCGTTGTTTTCTCCGCGATGTTTGAATAATGTAATAAATAAAATATGTAATAAATAAAAAATAAAATATATGTGTGTGTAAAATCTTTTATTTGTTTTATTTGTTCTGTAACATCTTCACGCTTCCGTTAGTAATCTTACACATAAACGCCAGCGGTTGTTTAAACTAAAAGAGAAAGTCTTACCTACAATTTTTTTCCCACGTGGCTTGAGCTAGTTGTGCTGCAGATTAACCTGCTTAAGATCGTCCGATGAAAGGTCGAAAACTGGCCATGACGATGTAAAGAACTCCGAATTTGGTACCCTTTCCAACACTAAAGACGTGTTTGATGGAAGATTTGGGATTTCTGTATTGTCGCTACGTCGAAAACACCTTCGGCATCGATGTTAGTAAGTGTTCTATTTCTTTGTCGAGTCTTATATTCCATCCCTAAAAGAAAACTGTTGATAAAACTCGTTGAAATTATTATTTGAAAATAAGATTTGCCACTTTTTGAAGGGGTTATGCACTTTTCTTCAGAAAAGTTCTAAAATAATATTTTTTGGGTTTTGTTCACTCGGCAAGGCTGCAAAAAGATTTTTAGTAGGTAAATGATAATTCTGTTAAAATTTCAAACGAAATACAGTATCAGAGACGGCATTTTTTTTGTAAAGCCGAGATTTTATAAGCTGTCATATCAGAGAACAGAGGTACGATTTTTAGCTTGTTCTTATTTGGAAAAAATCTGATGTGTACACCACATGACTTCCTTGTACGGAATATTAAATTATACGCATTTTGCATTTCATTTAAACTTATTCGATTGAATTAAATCTATTTCGTCGATTGCGCATAAACCAGAATAGAATAAGTGCACTCTTTAAAATTCACTATATTTGTTTACAATAGCGACACCCTTTATCGCTAGCTTCACCTAACAGTGCTACATCTCAACTCATTAGCATGCACAAAAATTAAGTATATCATCTGAAAAATTACCTAATCTTTGCCACATGTTTTATCCAAGGACTATAATAGATCTAAAACGATGTGTAAAAGAAATTAAAAAAAAATGCTTCACAAACGATTCAGTATTTCTTATTCAATTAATTCCGTTCTCACTTCGCGGCAAGGTAAAGATATGTAAAAACTCAAAATATCCATATTAAAAATTACGAAATAAATCTTAAATACTTATTTCCTCGAATAAATTCCAGAATGGATTCAGTATATTATAATTCGCAATAGTAAAAAAGGCGTTATCTTTGTTGTTGCGAAGCTTATTTTTTCTAGATTGGCAACAAATCCAATATTCTCCTAAGTTTCAAATGAAAACAAATATGTGCACCATGAGAAAGATAATTAGGCTTAGCCGCAACTTTTAAATTGCTGATAATTCTACAAATTATGCATGCAGATTTACTGAAGGCATAAAACCCTTAACCGAAAAGATAACAACTCCATAATTCAGTCATTTTTAAAGCAAAAAATACACAATTTACCGAAATATAAGGAAAAACCTGAGCTCACTGAACCGAGTAACAGACATGGACAATATGTACATAAATGGGCTGGACATATATATACATACATTTATATACTTTTGGTGAGGCCGATTGCAACCAAAATAAAAGCTGCACATCTATATGTTATAGCTATCCTATATACAAAATTTCAACGTTTTGAGGCTACTCGTTTTGGAGTTATGCGAGATACATACATACGTACGCACAGACATCACAAAAAATCTCTTCAGAATCCATTTTAAATCAGTTTTATAATTTTTGGGGGAAAAAAGAGTCTTTTATTCTATTCTTACTTACGAATGTCACAAAAAAGCATCGTTAAATTCCATTCGATAGCTGTCAAAATAGGTATTTTCGTTGAAATATGATACCCGATATTTTTCGCGATTACAATACTCCCTTTTTACTTCGTACAAGGAAGTAAAGAGAAAGAGGAAAGGACTCGTTGTCAAGAGAATTTATCAACAGGTATAGTCACTGTGTCGCAA
>KK113532.1:806415-816965 GCA_000611955.2 Stegodyphus mimosarum | reverse complement strand
AGAGTTTTGGTTTTCTTGGCCTGCCTGGCGTTGGAGATGCTGTGTTATTGAACAGAAAAATAAACGAACGAATCTTGATACATCATTTAGTCACTGGAACATTCCTGTCTTCCAATGCTATAAGTGACCTAAAGAAAAAAAATTATCTATTCGTGAGGAATCGTTAAAATATCGGATGCAAATCTGAAGTTTTGGCTATTTCTGTTTAGACACGTGCATTTATTGTGGAAAGAAAACGAGGTTACAAGATTTTATGAAACATAATAATCAAGCATTTGACAGCCGACTTCTCTTGTAGCAGACTGAGTACTCAAAGGATCTTCTACGCTACATAATTATTATTAACTGAAAAATTCAAAACTTGAATTTAAGATTGTTAAAGAGACGTAAGGTTAAAGTGAGCACGAAAACACTTCTTGACTGGCGTTTGTTAGAAAAATCGAAAAATGAATAATTCAGAATGAATATTAATAATAAAAATACTTTTTTTTATTTTACTGGAGATTGAATCAATTTATATGATAAGAAAGGAATAAAAAATCAACTTCGATAAACAGTGCTTGCAATTAATGTGTAGGCAGATATAGTTAAATTAAAGGGTGCAGCGGTATTGAGGCCTTTTTGTACAAACGCGGAGATTTTTGAGAAAGGTATTTCAATAACATTTACTAAATTGTTATTGATTTGAGATAAAAATAAATTTGAAACATCTATGCTAAATGAGTGTCAAAATCTTTAATTTATTTTTACTTTAACATTTAATTTTTAATATTAATCGCCATCTTCAGTGAGAATTTCAAGTAACTGGGCTTCGAGATAAATAACATTTTGTATCTGCGAGATTAGCCATTTATATTTCTAATATAATATAAATGTATTTTTAACAGTTATGCATAAGGTGAATCACATTTTAGCAAGTATAAGCAGATCGCATCATTTTTATATTACAGATTATGTAAGACACTTAGGCTTAAAAGCAGAAACATCCTACGTTTTAGTCACATTTGAAGAATTTTGGCTATCGAATAAGTGATATTAAATTGAATATTTGAATTTAAGACTTCTCGAATTCAAACGAAATTAAACTGTAAACGGGAAACGTTTCATGTTTACGATGCCCATCAGTTTTTGAAATGGCTCTTGTTTTTAAAAACTAAAGAATTCGAGAGAAATATTCTAACTGAATGTATTCTCTTCTGAAAAATCTTCTAATGCCTCATGTTTGTTTTGTGTGAGTTTAAAAGCGATATATATAAATATATATAATACGATATAAATGTAAGGCTTATCCTAATTTTAATAACAGTTATTTTAAGTTATGTTTCTTTCTTATCTTTCTAGTTTCAGCTTACAATTTCCTACCAGAATGTAATTTCAGAAACGCAATTAACACAAAAGAGGAAGAGTACTATTTAAGTCGATGTTTCACCGACTTCGAGAGAGAGAGTCTGATTTCTTGACTAGTGCGCGTTTGCATTTTGGCTACGTCTCTCTTAGATACTATGCTCGGCCATACTTTAGGCCTTTGCTTGGCTTCGCCGATTTAACTAATATTTTGGGGCCAACTGCTTAGAATTCTGATAGCTTTGGCTATACCTTTCCAAGTAGGAACTGATTGTAAATATACTGAAAAATAAAGGGTTGTAAACTCTCTTTAAGTTTTACATGCTTTGTACACACACTTAAGCGATTATTCGCTTGTTAGTGTTTGCTAAGTTAGAACTTTAGAATTAAATAAGTAAAACCCCACAATTTGTTGAAATCTATATTTTATTATTGTATTTATATTTTAACTTCATCCATTTAAGAAAGAATAATATAGAATCTATCTTTGCCATTTTTTAAATTATCGTGTTGTCATTGTCCTTAAAAAATTTCTTTTCACGGGCATTTTTAATACTATTTATTGAAAAATTTGAATTTACATCAAAATGTTCTATTGTGACCATTTATGTTTATTAACATAGAATTTCTTTTTAGCATTTTCTCGAATATTTAATTTTTATTAGAACAATTTTAATATCTTTCAGTTAGCTTTAGCTAAGCTTAGTTAGTTTAATTTCATAATTATTTAACCTCAAGCCCAAGTGGAGGCTTTGTGTATACTCCGAGTTAGGAGTTGATTGTATTTATTCTGAGAAATAAAGGGTAGTTAACCCTTCTTAAGTTTTACGTGTTTGTTCACACACTTGAGCGATTATTCGCTTACTAGTGTTTTGTGGGGTTCAATGTTTTGAACACTGAACTAAATAAGTGAAACCTCACATATACAATAATATATAATATAGAATATAATATATAATATGATAAAAACATCACAAATAGTAATGAGATACTTATTAATTCTGATAAAGTTAAAAGAAAGACATTACAAAATAGTGTCAATCGGTATAAATAAAGCAAATAAGAAAGAAATAATAAAACAATAATAGGATAAAAATAATAAATCACGCATATTTCATATAATATTAACTAAAAGAAAAGTTAGATAAACAGGAACAAGTAATATGAAATTAAAAAACTAAATTAAGAAAGGATAAAATACAACATGTTTGCTCAGGCACAACAGCACGCACAGCTTAATTTCCTTCAATATATTCTCTGCCGAAGAAAAAGAGAAATTGTGTGAAAGGAATAGAATGGGATTTATGAGTTATTATAATTGTTAGTTTGAGATATTATGAGAACAATAAAAGGGACTTGCAGTTCACTTATGTGTTAATACTGAGAACGAGACACAATATTTTGCATTTGAAAATAATTATGACTGCAGAAATCGAAAAAAAAGAAAACGCATTAAAAATATAGAAATATAATGCTATTAATATTTATAAGATAATTAAATGCACAAGTTGTAAAGCACTTAATAATGTAGCTCGGCGCACAACATGACAGCTTAACATATTTTTTGGTATATTTCTGACGAAAATATTAAAATTGTCATCTGCTTCTTACTCTCAACTAGTTTCATATCTTTGAACTGTGCGCTTTAAAGGATTAGAAACCAGCATGCGGATATACAAATTTCCTTTATTAAATTGTATGTCTTGCTGAAATATTTCTTCTTCCTCTGCAAAATTTCAGTCTTTTGGAAAGCGATCTGTCTAGTTATGGAAATAATGATCCTTGATATATAACAGCTAAGATAATAAGCTTAAAATGTATATTCTTTAATAACTGAAAATAATTCTCTGTCTTACACTTGCCAAGGAAAAGACAATTAAACAACCGAAGAACAGCCATGAGACATCATCTGTTCACTGAATATGGCGAGTTGTACAAATCCTGCTGTCAGTTTTCCGCGGTTATTTCAAAAAATATACGTGGCAAGAAACATAAATCGATCTTTCTATGCTGAAAATGTGTTTAGGTTATTTTCATGACACCTAATTAGATACGTCATAACAAGAAAATATCTAGTTATTCAATAGTATTTAGTTGCATTTTGCTGCAAACCTACTGGATTGTTTCTTAAAGGCTATTATTTCACAAATTCAACGAATCCGGAAAATATTGAGCATCCTGATATAGTGGGCATTGGAAACAGAGAACTAAATTATGAAGCAACTAATAATCTTTTATTTTATGATAAAACAAATTGAGAATAGTGAATCAAGACCGGTTATTCCAACCAATTTACGGCTCAATATTTTGCAAGAACTGCATGAGGCACCTACTGCAGTCATCTTGGCGTTAGAAAAACAGTGCAGAGAGTACGCGAGGCGACCTTTTTTCGCAACATCAAATAATTGTTACGGAATATGTCCGGCCATACGTTTAAATTAGTTAACCGTGTAAATTAGAGTCCGGCCGGGTATCTAGATAGCAGAAGAGCTACTTTCCCAAATGAATTAATTGGAATAGATTTGTTAGGTCCATATCCAAGTAGTGAATGGAAAAAACAAATATTTGCTAGTTATTGTCGATAATTTTTCAAGTGGGTAGCAATAGTTCCTCTTAAAAGAGCCTCATTTAGGAAAAAAAGACAACAATTATATACCTAATATAATAGCTAAATCCTAATTACATACCTAATATAATAGCATACCTAATATAATAATTAATAGTAAAAAATTCTATTCGTTAAAAACAAAATCTCAGTGGCCATGTAGATACAGCTTGTCACAAGAGCCATATATCAGAAGCTGGGTATCTGGTTTTGTTCTAGACAAAAGGGGACGTGATGCTAAACCAATTAACCGTTACGGTAGGGAATGGCGCCCACGTCCTCCGTTACCCGTTACCTGTTAAAAGAGCCACAGCTGAAACTGTATCTGATTCTTTTCTATATGAATATATCTTAAAATATGGTGCACACTTAGGGTACAATCAGACAAAGGTCCTCGGTTTACTAGCCAAATTTTCAAAGATCCATGTGCAGGGCTTGGCATAGCCCACTAAAGGATGTTTCCATATCAGCCATAATCGAATATTGTAGAATGCGTAAACAAGAATACAGTTAAAATTATTCGTAGCTATGTAAACACTTACCACCAATGTTGGGATGACAGCGTCAACGAATTTCCTTTTGCCCTAAGAACAACTAAACTATTACGGCCACTACCGAAAAAACGCTAGCAGAACTATTATGGGGAGGAAACTAATTACCCTCTTGGGAAGATTGCTTTTTATGCAAAAAAGAAAGGAAGAATTTAAATTAACAGCAATTCAGAAAAGAATTAATGTGGCAGTAATACATTCAGATATTGCAAGAGCAATATAAAAACTTTACGATGATCGTAATAGAAAAGATTTCGACTTTAAATCCGGAGACAAAGTACTTAAACATTCGTTGTCTTTCGCCCCGTAAGAAAAGTGGCTAAACTCTGTCCGAAATTCGAAAGGCCGATCATTATGCAAAGAATTTGTAGTACAGTATGTTACTTAAGAGAAATTTTTATTTATTTAAAGAAAAAGACATCGTGGTGTACCACTAAGTATCACACGAGGCTTACAAATCGCAAGTAAAAAAATCGTAAGTAATAACATCAATTTTCAATAGTACAATGAAATCAAACACAAATAAAAAACAGAAACAAATATATATATAAGGAAATCATTTACAATGTTTAAAATAAAAGTGAACAAAGTCGTCAAAAGCTCGGTGGGGCGAAGGTGAAGATACAAAATTTCAACATTTCGGCGACCAATGAATTCCAATTAATTTTAATCTGCCTTACAATAAATTTCTTGCATTATCGAGATATAGACAATCAAAAAGCAGATGGAAAATACTTTGCTAAACGTCAAGATTACAATAATACAAATTGGAAGATGTCAGCTTAAACCTTCGAGATAAACTTTGCACTTACCATGTCCAGACAAAATTGCTTAACGTTAAAAATTGAACAATAAGTCCTTACTTTTCAGTCGTTCAAAAATAGATAGGAAGAATTTTTTTGTAACAGCTCCCTTATCAGAAATGATATAATCACAATTCCATTGTTCAATCATTTTAGCTTTGAATGTTTTTAAGCACAATTTTGGAATATTTACTTCAATATTAATACCATTTTGTTGCATTCTTAGCAAGCCAATCAGCTCTCTCGTTTCCATAATTACCCAAGTAACCAGGGACAAATGTAAAAGACACTGAAATACCCTTCTTCTGCATATCTCCGAGTGACTGCTATATATTAACAATAATATCATTACATGATGAGGATCTATAAAGGACTCCAAGGGAAGAGAGAAAATTAAGTAGTGCAGATTAAGTAGCTGGGACTACGCCCATCTTGGCTAAATATCCACTTAATCACAAAATTAATACAGAGAAACTCAGAAATATAAACAGCACATTCATTTCTAATAGGAAATCGGTGGTACTCAATTTCAACACCATCCTCAAAAATGACAAACAAAACCAACTTTTTCTTCAGTATAGCACACAATTAAGAATGAATTTTCATCAATGCCCATACTATCCAGAATCTGTACTTGTTGTCTTACAGAAGGATAAGGAACAACATACAAGGGCAATAAAAGAACAAAATGAAAACTGCAGCAATTGGCAAGACTATTCCTGTAATCTATACAGGTCAGAATAAGCAAATACAACGGTGGAAATGCGACAAGAGCGAAAACAGTGTTGAAACTAATAGTTCGGTAACGCCTTATAACTCGCAGTAAGATTCATCTTTGAACTCAAAGCGCAAATGATTAGAGTTAATTTTCTTTTTTAGGGACAATCCCCAGTCTCTACATCCATATGAAATAAAGGGAACATTGTTTATAAATTATTGTGCTAACATTCGATTTAACACAAAAACTATTACATGCAGTTCGATTCAGCTGACGCTGAAATCTCTCACATTTATTATAAATGTAGGTAATATGCGTTTTCCAGTTTAATTCGCTGTTCAACAAAACGCAAGTAAAAGGAAATAACTGGGAGAATATTATGACGAAAGTGGACCAAGTGAAAAAATATTACTACCTCGCTGATATACAAATGTTCAAAGATGTTTTGCAGGAATCAGCTTCTGACAGAAAGGAAGTAACAATGACAAAGACGAAAGATGGGCTTACGTTCAAAGATGGTGATTCCAGAAAGAAAAAAAAGGAATCCAGAGGGGGAGAAAGCAGAAGTCAGAAGGCTTAGGCATAACAATTCCAAAGGAAACAGCATGAACAGACCGGAGCCAGAAAGAAAGAGGAGCAAGTCAGAACAGAACCATCTACAAGATACAGTCAGTGGGGTTTGATAAACAACGCCAGTCGAGGAACCAGCTATCTGGGTTGCAAGTGCCGAGAAAAGAGGGCAACGATTAGACGATAGGGCAGATTCCACGACGAAAGCGGCCGTTGCAGAAACAATCTTCCCAGTGCACGAAGTTTTTCGGAAGAAGAGGAACTCTCCGATGGATCAGGTCAGCAGCTCCCAAACAGAACAAGAAACGTCGACGGCCGAAGCTCAGAAGTGGTTAACAACTGCAAGCCCTAGTCGACGCTAGAAGAAGGTGGCTTGGGAAAAAAGAGCAGAGTATAAAAGTAAACAGCTGATGGACAAGTAGGGCAGCGGCGTACCACGTCAGTGACTGAGGTTTCATCAGATCAGCAAATTTCCCTATTAGGAACAGTTTCTTCAAAAAACAAAAAATAAGTGGAAATCACAATGTTTACGTTTTATTTTAATTCCAAGTATGAAGTTTGCTGGAAGCTTTTTTTAGATGTTTCCTCGATAGAGGACAGTTTTATTTTTGGATTCAGCAACACGCTTTATCATTTCTAGGGTACATTTTTAAGTTAAGGTGTACAGTTTTAGTCTCTGAGACTGAGTGTAGGAAATGTTTGCATGTTTTTAACTAAGCGAAGTAATTTCGTTGCTCTTTAAACTAAAAAATTCTGTTGAATATAAATGATTTGAGATTGTCATGAATACGTAAATAAAGTAAAGAAATTGTAAATGTATAAATTTTTGTAAAACGCAAAGAAATGTATATGGTTGAAAGTGTTAAAGTAAAACTAATAGTAGAATTTACGATAAAAGTGAAAACTAACCCTGAAATACATGAATAAATGTTACGTGCTTCAGCTAATACTAAGTTAATTTTTCAGTAGAATTGGCACATCAGGCCTGAAAATTGACTGTAAGGAGTAATTCTGAGGTCTCGTATGTCTAACGTCTGACATGTAGAATGCCGGTTAGTTGGCAATGTGGAACACGTTTTACATGAACTTAGGCTCTCATAGCAGAACACATTGCTGGAGAATAGGATGGAGATTAAAATTTGAAAAGAACGTGTTGAGAAAACGTTCCACCGTGTGATATTAAGTGAAAATAAATCTAATTGCGTAAATCATTTCAAAGTTATATGACAACATTAAATTAATACGACCTATGCTAAACTATTTTCTTTCTAGTATTCTGGAAGGAGAACAGAGGAAACAATTGTAAGAAGAAAGTTGTGCATGTAATGAAATGCGGAAAGTCGTCTGTAAAATAAATTAATCTAAAGACTCAAAAAATATGTGATGACTGACTAAGGCTTAAGAACTAGAATTTAATTACCTTTATCAAGGCCATTTAAGATTTTTAGAGACGATGGTTAAATTCTGGTGGGAAAAGGTCTAGGGTTTTATTTATTGTTACTAACAATTATGAGTTATCTTTACTAACACTAACAGTGAGTGATTTCGCTATTGTAAGCGCACTTTTCTATTTTCTTCCAGCTGTTAACCTCAATATTGGCTACACATTCTTGCCGTAGAGTTCTTATTCAGCCGATGTAGGTTCTGAGTCAATCTACTAGCTTAAATTTAACTGTGTAATCTCGAACTACACTTTGCCTTTAAATTTAGAGTTGCATTATCATTTTTCTCACAGTAAGTGGTCGGTATTTGTAAGCACGTAAGTCCGTGCCGTCTGTTAATTATACTGTATTTAATAAATATATAAATAAATACTAATAATTACACCCTTTCCCTGGTTGTGTTCATCTTCAAGCCTGTACGAAAATTTCCAAAGATTATCGCTTAGGTGCATCTAGTTGCATTTCACGATGGCTAAACGAACTAGATCTTACATATTACCCAGTTATTTTATGTTATTTACTTTCCTGTCTTCCTGTTTTCATTTTCCAGCCAGAATGTAAATTTCTGACTCGCCTGATTTTTAAATGAAGTAGAAAGGAGATAGTATTTAAAAGAAAGTTTTTTAGGGGAGAATCGGAGTTGTTCTGCTTGCTGAAAGCCACCTTGCTAACTTGATAGTCTCCTGAGAGGAGTTTTCTGCGGCGTTTCATCTTTCTCGCTATTAAGCTTATCAAATCGACTTTTAGGTCAGAGCAACTTGGTGTTACTTTAATTGTGTAGCCGTTAGGATAACTTACTTAGTTAATTCAAATTCTTTATTTTTGATTTAAGCCATAATTGCTGGCTGTATTTTCTAAGCATGATTGTGTGCCCTAATTAAGCATAATGATAATTATGTTCTACCACAGAGATAGAAAAGGACATATTTTATTTGACTCGTACAAAAGTTAACAGATGGCACACACTCATGCTTAGAAAATTTTACTAGAACATAATTATCTATCAATTATTAGAACATAATTGATAGATAATTTTATTAATGATAATTATGTTAAGTAAATAATTATCATTAGTCGTTCCACACATTTTATGCTTAAGTATACGAAGCGTTATAATATGTTAAAAAATCTAAATCCAGTCCTGAAGAACGTTGCGTGATGAAATTACAATGTCATCACTCAACAGTATGTGCACAAAATTTGAATCCAATAGCTTATCAAAAATTATGTTAAAAATCGATAACAAAATTCCAACTATAGTGAAATACTTTGAATGAACTAAATAAAAGCTTAAAAATACGTCACCATTTGCAATATACTAATTAAAATGATTCAGGGCTTAAAGTAAAAAACAAATACATTAATTTTCAAAGTAGAAACGTTTTTATGAAAAAGCTGTTTGGATATGTATTCCTAAAACCCATAAAAATATCTCAACTAAATTGTCACTTGCAATTTCTAGAACTTACGTTTTCCTTAAAATCTGTGCACGTCGAAATAAAAAGAATTCTTAAAGGGCTAATCAAAGTACCTTTTTTAATCCAGAGTTTTGTGTGCTGTCTGTGCTCTTAAAAGTAAATATAACACTGGATACATTTTCCGGTCATTAGAAAAGAATCGTTTTTGGAACCGGTTCAAAAGTCTGATACAAAGTACTAAAATTTCCTGTATTTAAGTGATCAGCATACAGGCAAAATAAATAAATAAATAAATAATTAAAGGAGAAACTCTACTTAAAAAGCGATTCCTGGGGAATGAGGCCAAAAATCGATTCCATTTCGGCTTTATGCGTTGCCATCCGACTCCAACAATCGCTCCTTCAAATTTAGGGGTGTTTGCGTGAATTTCAAGCCTAATTGCGAGAAACAGTTTTGATAGATTCAGATTTTCTCATAATCCATGTGTAAGACTATTCAATTAATTGGGATAAGCGGCATTAACGTATTCATCGTAGAATCATTTCATAGGTATTAACTCAAACGTCTTCAAATGAATAAAGTAAGCTTAGAAAATTATACATAATAACTACGTGGGATGAAAATGTGTAATTTTCTGGAAATATAATTTAATGTGGAATTAAATAGAGATGGGAAAAGATTTATGTTCTAAATTTGTTGCTCTTCTAAATGAGATGAAAGCTGAGATAAAAAAAAAGATAATTTCTACTTCATTGTACTAAGTAAAGGAAGTAATGCATTCGCAAAAAATTTCGGAGCTCATTATCTTAACGAAAATATTCATTTTGACCGCTCTAGAATCCATTGGAACGATCGTTTTGCGTGCCATCTGTAAGTACGGACAGAATAAAAGACTTTTTTCCAAAACTAATTCTAAAAGGAATTAAAATTGATTAAGACGAGATTTTTTCGTATGTATGTATTTCGCATAACTCGAAAACGAGCATCCTCTGAACATTGAAAGTTTGTATATGGGATTGCTAAATCATGTAGTTGTGCACCTCCCTTTTTGGTTATAATCGGCTGCAAGAAAAGTATACATATATATATATATATATAT
>KK113532.1:765473-806307 GCA_000611955.2 Stegodyphus mimosarum | reverse complement strand
TATTATATATCTACTCCGGAGTAAGTATATATATATATATATATACCTACTCCGTTACTTGGTTCGGTGAGCTCAATTTCTTTATTCTTATATGTTGGTAAACTGTGCATTTTTTGGTTTAAAAATGATTGGATTATGTTGTTCTTATGTTCTGTTTAAGGATTTTATGCTTTTAGTTAATCTGCATGCAATAGTTGTAGATTTTATGAACAATTTTAAATTTTCTTAAGTGGTACTAAGTCCAAGGAAGCCGCCATTTGTTTGTATTTGAAACTCCTAGTAGAATAGTGAATTAAGTCAGTTTATGCCACTAATTTCGTTCCAAATTGGAGTATCGATGAAAGTTTCGTAGTTTCTCTTAAAGGACTTTGTCATTTTTTAATGAAATATCTCATGAAATAATAAGGTATTTCTCTCGCCTTCATAGCATGCCTTCATGGTGTAGTGGTCTGCACGCTTGGCGCGTATTCGGGAGGTCAGTGGTTCGCGTCCTGGCGAGGGCATAGCTCATTTTTAATGATTCGTGCTTCGAAATAACCTAATGTCCCTTCATAATAAAGATTCGTTATTACGCTCAACCGATTGCTGAGGTTAGATTTAATTTCTTTAGAAATTTAAATTATATAATTTATTTTGAGTCATAATATTTCATCTAGAGGCAAAAATAAAAGTAGTTATAATAGAAATAAATTAATGTTTATAGAATACCTACGACATGACAAATTATGTGAAGCAAAGGGAAATGAACAATAATCATTATTGTTTGCTAAGTATCTGTTTCCGAAGTCTTTAAACAGCAGGGATTAAAGTAGTAGTGTGTAAATTAGGAAATTTTGTACGTACATAATAATTTGTTTACCTATTAGGTACGATTTGCCATCAGATTTATCTTCTGTTTACTCACACCATTAAATTGTACAAGACTTAATTATGTTAGATATAATTGTAATATTTACCGAACGATGTAATAATTGCTTATACCATATTAAACATTAATTGCTACTATATGTTAACAGAGCATTAGTTCACACTAAAGTTCCCAGCACTGAAATAATTTAGTATCGTATCTTGATATCAGATATAACAAAAGGAAGATGTGAAATAGCTTTGCACTTGAAATGTTGATTCACGTTAACACGTAATAAGAGAAAACTTATTTTTTAATTTCCATTTATTTTCACTTTAAATGTTACTCTGCCGCTACTATCAGAGATTATTAAACTTCTCATTTACATGTGGAATAGAATACACATAAAAAAATCTGAAAGGCTTCATATTTTAAATTATACCCAAAGGGTCTTTTTTTAACATTTTGTGTGTTACCTTTATTTGTTAAATATCATGTTCTTCGCAATTAAACCATAAAATTCAGTTCAAGAGCAATATCGCGAAATAATTTTAAAATCAACGTATCTCTAGAATTTCCGATACACAGTCTCATGCGCTGGAGATAAAAATATTTTCTCTGCACAGCGTTGCCATTGCTCGCTTTGAAATCCTTGAGTTTGTTCATCAAAAATTCGTTAAAGGTTTACAAAATATGAAATCGATAATAAAACAAATTCCAAATTTCCAATTTGGGCTTCCATATGCCCATATTCCTGTGGAAACGTTCAATACACAAAATTGGATGGCCCTATGTACCGTTGTTTTATCACTTTGCGAGAAACATATATACGTTTACGCAGATTCTTTATTATTCAATTTCTTTAAATATAATACTGAACGATAATATTTGGTGGCAACAATTTGGAAAGTGAAACAATGATTTTAGTATGTAAAGTTCTACTGTCTTTCTGTTGTGTAAAATCTTGAGAAATAGTGATTACACAGAAGAAGGGTTAAAATTGCCCTTTATTAAATTCTTTAAATAATTTACAATGGGTCAACTTGACGCTAACATACTACGCCTCAACTTGGGCGGTAACTGAAACAGTAGAATCAAACTTAAAATTGAAGATACTTACAAGTGGTAGAATTACTCTACAGGGCTCATACAATCCTGTATCCTACAGCGCGTAGATGAATCTAGTGACAGTGAGATAATAGTGATTAAGCCACGTCTAACCAGCAGTAACTGCTACGCGGAAGTTTGCGTATAAGCACGCACGGAAACTTCCAGGACTTTCTCTCTTTCTACCGGAATGTCGATATTTAAACTTATTCACCCACTGGTAGAATTTGCATTTCTTACTCGCGCTACCAAATTTAAATATTCTGGCACTGACAATTAGAGGAATGAAGGCTTATAGGAAAGCAACCTAAAATTAAACTTAACTGGTTATTTAAAATAAATATAAATCTCCACAAGTAAATCAACGCAAAGTGCCAAAACGAAATTAATAGTGGTTCTGGGCAAATTGCCCCTTTGGACGAAAAACAGAATATCTCAGGATCACTTTATAAATATCTTTGCCACATGCTAGACGGCCGCCCAGACGGTATAGTGGTTAGGCAAACCTACTGTGGTACCTAAGGGCCCAGGTTCGAATTCCGGAGAAGGCATGGATGTCGTAAATTTATCGTGTATTCGGGCTATAGGGGCGCTCTAAAAATAGTGCAAGCGGAAAGTGCTGTTGTGAGATTTGACGGTAGAAGATAGGGTGGGAGAACTCTGGACCACTCCGCCCAGGGTGTTGTCTTTCAAAATTGGGTGGAAGTAGAAGGTCCAACCTTTCTGAGGCTTTGACAACTAATCTTCCATGAAATATGGACTCGACAACAACAGCGTGCTAGATGCAAATTAAAATAAAACTCAAAAATGTATAAAAGAAATCAGAAATATCAAAAGAACTGGAGTCACAGAAATTAACATGCCGTTTGAGCCTATATCTTTGATACAGTTCCCAATAATTATCATCAAAAGAAACTTTATACTAGATACAGAAATTATGACTACTTATCTCTAACTTCATACACAGGCTAAATTGTGAAATTAACCTTGTCTATTCTTAATTGCTCTATACTAGTGTGAGAGACATTAGGTATATTGCGGAAGCAGGAGTAATGAAAAATGAGCAACGCCTTCGCCGCGACTCGAACCACTGACCTTTCGAATATGAGCCGAGCGTGCTGACCACTACACCACGAAGGCATGCGAAGATGGCGGGAGACATACCTGTCATACTTCCCATTTTGAAGAGCGACTGGGCATTAGGGAACCCAATCGCCAAATCTTGGTGGTAGAGAATCATCATCCACCACCTTTTTTAGTTCGGGCGCCACTGTAGAGACATTAGGTATATTTCGGAAGCAGGAGTGATGAAAAATGAGCAACGCACTATCGGCACTCGAAACACCGACCTTTCAAATACGCGCCCAAAATACTGACCACTGCACCACAAAGACATACGAAGAACGCGGGAGATGAGTGCACCAAATTTAATTCTGCATGAGAATCTTAGATACATTATGCAAAACCTCCAAATGAATGCCATGATGTTTACCTAAGTTATAAAAATAAGATTTAATAAATTTATTTGAAAAATTCAAATTTCATAAAGCAAAGAACGTGAAACATTATCTTAATATCAGAAACAAAAAATTCTTACAGGGCTTTCTCCATTCCCTTTTTCAATTAAGTACAAGATACTTTTCTGTAGATATAAATGTTCTCTTTATCCGTTAATTTTATTCGAATAATTACGATGGTTTTATTCGAATCATTATATAAGTGGATACATTCACAAATATGCATCTTAATATCATCTTTCTCTTTTGCAGCTGATGTCACTGAGGTAACTGAAGAAATGTCACTGAAAGAAAAAAACGAAATCTTCATTTTTTGCATTCAATCCGTACAAAATTTCATGATGCTGGGTGTGTCACTTTAATGACAAAAGTGAAGTAGTTCTTATACTGCGTACCAAACTTCTTCTTAACAGAGATAACAGAAATAACCTAATAATTGCCTTAAATACTGAGCTTTCAAGTTGGTCCGCGGCTTGTGTTCTTCAGATCTCATCTTACAAGAGACATGTTTTGAATATCTGAAACAAAGACCGCTCTTGAAGCCGATGAACTCATCTGAAGACAGTGATTTAGCGTGACGTTATATTAGATCTAAATCGTGTTGGAATACACATTAGGTTAGAAATTACTTTAAATCACATCATGAGGATAATTAGTTTCCAACAATGACGAACACTGTGACTCACTCGAGTATCTGAAACGAGGACTGTTCTTGAAGCCGATGAACTTATCTGAAGACAGTGATTTAGCGTGACGTTTTATTAGATTTAAATCGTGTTGGACTACACGTTAAGTTAGGAATTAGTTTAGATCAGACATTAGAATAATTAGTTTCCGACAATGAAGAAGACTCTGTCTCACTTTAGTATCTGAAACGAGAACAGTTCTTGAAGCCGATCAGTTCATCTGAAGACAGTGATTTAGCGTGACGTCATATTAGTTCTAAATCGTGTTGGACTATACATTAAGTTAGAAATTAAATTAAATCGCACATTAGGATAATTAGTTTCCATCAAGTACTACACTATGACTCTTTTTCGAAACGAAAATACGTAAAAAGAAGCCTAAATGTTCCCTTAAATTCGAATTCTAAAAGTTTCTCGAATCTCCCGATTTAAGAATTTAAAAATAGTAATAAATTGAGGGAGATTAAAAACGTTATTCACTATTAAACGTTTTTTAATTAGAAGAAAATTTGATAGCTGCTATTAATAAAAAATTTTTTAAATATAATATTTAAAATTATGATTGCATTTCTGAAGCAGTTTTTAAATGTCCAGTAATAAAATAAAAGAATTTTTCTGATATTTTTATGTTCCTGAAATGCTCCTGCCGCTTTTTTATATAGTATTTTTGTTCGAGTTTATTATGTTTATTGTTTTCATACATTTGAAGTTGTATATATATATATAATAAGAATATAATTTAGAAATACTGATGTAAGAACACTGATACTTAGAAGCATAGCAATGATGTTTGGCATAGCAACGTGATGCTTAGAGCATTGATCCATACTGAAGACGAAGAATTCTGATTGCGTAGTGTGCTGATATGTTGAATCCATACTGATTAGGAAATTTGGCAGCCGAGTAATATTAAATTCCATTTTTATTTAAATTCACATTTGTGGCCACAATTTATTTGTCACTCTAATCGTGCCTTTCCAAGAACATTTACATTTTTTAATACTATTGCGATATGAAGAGAACACAACGGCGACCAAGCAGTACAGAGGGGGAAGCTAATAGTACGCATTTATCCAATAAGGAAGATCACCAAGAGGAAAGTTTTGGCTTAGGTCAGAAAAGTTTAATTTTCAGAGATCAAGTTCCCAACCAAGTACGTCACAGCGGTACGCAAGCCATTCAAGATGGATTGATTTGGAAATGACACAGTCCAGAAGTGTTGTTATTATTATTAGAATAGAGAGACAAAATACCCAAATTAAAAATAACAATTTAAGAAGCTATTAATAAGTTAAATTATAAAGCTGATTTACATATTTTTCTATCTTACATTATCAGGACTACTGTTTCTTCTAGCTGATTTTGCAAACATAACTGGAGTCCTGTGTAGGAACAGGGAGTTTACTAAAAGCTATGTTCGTGCGTGTGTAGAAGATACAACTAAGATAAGAAAGGTTCAAATTATCCTTTATTTGCTTATCGATTTTACAGACTTTCCCGCACTTCGGGATACGAAGACCAACCACTTGTGGTCTGAACGTAAAAGAATATAGGACTACTTGTAGAGACATTAGGTATTTTAGGAAGCAGGAGACATGAAAAATGAGCAACGCCTTCGCCGGGAATCGAACCAAGGACCTCTCGGTAACGCATCGAGCATGCAGACCACTACACTACGAAGGCGGGAGAAATACCTTATATACTCCCCCTTTTAAAGGGCGACTGGGGTTTTGGGGACCCAATCGCCAAATCTCGGTGGTGGAGAATCATCATCCGCCACCTTTTTATTTCGGGCGCCAGTGTAGAGACATTAGGTTATTTCGGAGCAGGAGACATGAAAAATGAGCAACGCCTTCGCCGGGAATCGAACCACGGACCTCTCGGTTACGCGTCGAGCATGCAGACCACTACACCACGAAGGCATGCGAAGAAGGCGGGAGAAATACCTTATATACTAACTAACTAAAATTTAAATAAGAGCTTACTTTTAATACCTTACACAGATGACTAGCACTAAGACAGGCCTTTTAAATTGCTACGTCTGTAGTAAGCAAACTGCGGAAAACTACAAAACGTCTTTAACTTTCAAGAGGGTTAAACCTCTAGCCTTAAAGGCGGTCAGTAACTGACGGCAAGCTCGCGTGAAGACTCTTAGGAAGAGGGCTCTCTCTCCTTCCTTCTATACTTGACAAAAAGCCACAACTTAAATACTTAAGCGTTAGCAAGTGCAATTTGCATAAACATATTCACGCATTAATTTTGGCCGGGAGTGAAATATAAGAGATGATAGTAAAGTTTTAAAGTAAAATAAAGGTTAGTCAACTTAAGATCCTTACAATATATTCCCCGCCTTCAAACAGAAAAAGGCTTGGTTACATAAAAGCCCTTTTTGAAGAAAGCAATAGCGAAACAAAGGAAATACAATTTAAAAAAAAATCAGAAACTTTTGATCTAAAAGTTTTAAAATAACAAAATCCTGTAGACATCATTTTAACAATAAATGCAAACTGGAAATGCTATTGAAATTTTGAAAGTCCTCAAGCTCATTTTTCTGTAAACATAGTAGGAAATGTCCTAATGTTTTTAAGAAATAATCGTTATAGTTCTTAAATTCTCCGCTTGAATATCCTAATCATAATATTTTGCAGTCCTTGGATTGAAACTCTTCCGTAAAAATTGTTGTTTTCAATATAAATCCAACGTTTTCTTTTACAGATTCATGAAATTTGAATAAAATTAATTATTTAGCGCTTGTAAAATAATCCACATTTTATCCACATTTTCTTAATTTTAAAGCAAGGTGAAATGGAATTTAGAACTTAATACTTAGAAAAGCATCGAAATTCAGTTCAGTAACAAAATAAACTTTCCTGAAAATGTAGAAATCCTTCGCAGTGCAAATGAACTTGCTGATGGCCGTGGAATGCTTAAATACAGTTACACGTAGAAGCCCCCATTCCTTAATAAAGGTAACTGGCTTTCAGTGTTGTATATTTATCAAAGTTTGCATTTATAATTATGGTCATAAATATCCTCAAATTAGTTAACTGAAATGAAATCTTGAAAGGGGGAATATGTGAAATATAAAATATATATGTTTGAAATAATAAATTAATAACAGAACTTTAACTCCCATTTTCATTCAAAGAATAATAATAACATTTCTGGACTGCATGATTTCTAGATTAATCTATGTACGAAGCTTACGTAACGCTGATGTCGTAGTAATAGAGAGCCTTAACACTGAGAAATGAAACTTTTTTAACTCAAACCAAAATCTTCCTCTTCGTGAGCTTCTATATTGGATATCTACGCACTTTAGCTTCTCTCTCTACGCTGCTTGGACATAATTTCGCTGTGCTCGCTTCCTATAGCCACAGTATCAGAAATATAAAATGTTCTTGAATAAGCACGATTAAAGTGCCAAATAAATTGTGGCCACAAATGTCAATTGGAAATAAAAATAGAATTTAAAACTGTCTTGACTGCCAAATTTCTTATTCATTATGAAAATTATGGCTTTCAGTATTCTTCTTCTTCAATATGGATCCAAGTTTCTACGTCTCAGTGTTCCTACATCAATACGTCTCTGAAATGTACTTTTATTACATACACACTAGTGTGTAAAAATTAAGGACGAAGTAGAAAAATTAGCTTATCAGTGGAACTAAGAAATAGACCGGACTGAAAGACTAATCAGAAGATCTGCTACGGTCAGGTACATTAGCAAATGCTTATACATGCAGTTAGACGTAATGGGGGAGTATCTTAGGGATATAAAGATCGCTGGAGATGTGAGCTCAACATTTTCTGGAAGCTATTGCACTTCATATATCAGTTTAACTGACGTCGACTTGCTACATCAGCGTGATATGTCAAAGAATAAATCTGTTAGACGACATCTGGATGCTTTTACTCAAGGTCGAATCATTGGAAAGACTGAGGAGGGTCGAAGTGTGACAAGTGTGGCTGTGGAATTCGGGATTTCTCACAGCATTGTTTCACGACTTTAGAGAGCATTTCAAACTACAGGAACAGCTGTCTGACGGTTCAGCTGTAGTCTTCCACGAGCAACTACAATAGCGAACGACCAGTAAATTATCCTATGGGCAAAAAGAAACAGTCACCAAACAGCGGAAGAAATCTCAAGACACATGGAACAGACGATTGGATGACCCAAATTGCGTTTTACCACGGCCAGGAGGCTGCGCGGTGATGGTCAGTTTGCACGACGACCTATACCGTGTATACTACTAACGCCTGCTCATCGGAGAAGGCGTTTTCTGTGATGAAGGGAACACCTGAATGAATTGGACAAATAATTAATGGGGTCGAGTACTCTTTACGGATGAGAGTAGATTTAGTCTGAGTTGGATTCTAGACACGTACACATGTAGAAAGAGCAAGGAGCACGTAATAACCCCTTCAACATCATCAAAAGAGACCTGTCTGAAGGTCGCGGAGTTCTCGTCTGGACAGACATAATGCTTGGTAGCCGTACCGACCTTCACATCTTCCAAATAGGTTCAGTGACCGAGGACTACTATTTTAACGAGTTTCTCCTTCGTTATATGCGTCTTTTCAGAGGTGCTATGTGTCCTCAGTTCCTCTTCATGGACGACAACGCTGTCCGTCATCGCACAGTTTCTATCGAAGAGCTGTTCGAGAGTGAGAATATTGAACTCATGGATTGATGGCAAGGTCTCTGGATTTAAATCCCGTCGAGCATGTATGGAATGTTCTAGGGAGATGCGTGGCAGCACGTGACGGATCGCCAATAACGATTCCGAAGTTGCGATTATGGTACAAGAGGAACGGACAGCAGTGCCTCAACAACTCATTGACTACCTCATGTTCAGCATGAACAAATGATGTGAAACCTGCACATCAGTCAAGGGAGATCTTAACCCCTACTAAAGGCTGGATGTTTCTTGCTGGACACCTGTCACATGGATGATTCCGCCTTCTGTTGCATTGTGTAACATGCTGCTGTTTCAATGAAATTCCTTTGTCATTTCGATTTCGTTTTTGGGAAGCTTTACTTACATTACACGTGTTCTTCTTACATCTTGGGGGATCTTATGGTATTATATTTGTTGATTTGGAAAGCTTTTGCGCAATGTTATATTGAAGAAACCGTCTGGTCCTTAATTTTTGTACGCCAGTATGTATATATATATATATAGATATAAAGTAAGAAATTTAAAACCAATTTTTCACAAAAATCAAAAATTGAAATTCATAAATAATAAATTTCAAATAATCCTATAAAGGCATTCTTTTTTGCAAAAATGTGCAATAATTCGAGTTTGGAATCTGGTTTCTTCTATGAAACTTTTGGAATTCAACTGCTATGTATCTAAAAATTAGCAATCTCAAAGATGTGCAATACCTATATCTTCAAGTTTTATATAGTGCATTTCAATCAAGATATTGTCTCTTATTACCTATTTTTGCCGCCCAACCGGTATAGTGGTTAGCATCGCTGACTACCGTGCCGAAGGGCCCGGGTTCTAATCCCGGAGAAGGTATGGATGTTTGTAAATGTATAGTGTCGATGCGGCGTGGCGGCACTTTAAATATGCGGCGAGCGGAAAGTCCTCTCATGTGGTTTGGGGGAAGGAGAGAGGGGTGGGAGATCGTCGGACCCGTCCCCCCCCGGTGTGCTCTCCATCAAAATTGGGGGCGGAACTCAGCCAATTCGCAATGTCACCTGTTAGGTGCTCAAGGCTGTTGCCAGCGACAGGCGTAAATTTGCGCTCCTTGCCGCGAGGAATTTCGTGGGCTTGTGCTGACTGCGTCAGACAAGTAAGCATAAACAACACTACCTATATTTAATGCGTTTAAACATCTACGTGTTTAAAGGCTAAGAAATCCGAAATTTTAGTTCTTATTCTATGCTAAAAAATTTCTTAATCGTTTCCAGAATTAACATGATTTCTTATTCTTCTTACATTAAATTACTAAATTTTGTTTTCGCTGAAAATTTGATTTTGAGACTTTATGGTACAATTTTTAAATTCAACTTCTTCACAAAGTACTAAAAAGTTACGCATTGCGAAATGGAAATGATTTGAATTCGAAAAAACTAGTGATTAAAAAAATTTTTTTTAAATGAAAGAGAACAGAGCTATTATACGATTAGAATTCGTCTCGAGTTTCCGCTTGATTTGGAATTCTTTTTTTTTTCAACGTCTGGACAAGAAGTATGCTCTTTTTTTCACTGAAATGAAATGCCATATTCTGGCCAAGTGACGTGCACATACTTTTAGTTTGGCTTTAGGTGCTTAACAAAAAAGAAAGAATTCAGTTAAAGAATTTCCTTTTTTTTTCATTATTTTTCAAATTGCTTAGAATTTTTCCTTAATCCTATTATTAATTCAATTAATTTTAATAAATGTAAAAGATTTTATTATTGCATTTTTTACTAACTACTTATATCTAAAGAAGAGGAAATGTTTCATATGCAGATATAATTATTTTATTGCTTAAGGCAAGTTAGATTAAAAAAAACTGTAAGAGTAATGAAAAATATTCAAATTTGTAAGAAAATAAGCATTCAAAAAATTCTAGTTTTTTATGAATGGTTCTATAACGATGTATGTATATATATGCATAATATGTTTTTCGGATACAGATAATTTTTAATTTAAATTCCATATAAGCTTCCTCCAAATATATATTAGAACACTTCAGTTATTTCTCTGAGCCCGAATTTTAAATAATTGCTGCTTTTCATAAGACAAATATAAATAACTGGAATATTTGTGGCAAAATTAAATCATCCAAATTTCAGAAAAAAAATTACTCATTATTTTATAAAAATGTATCCAATTGATTAATTTTACGACAAAACTATTCTGAAGCAACTGCTAGACGAAATTATTTTAAAGGTAATGACTTTAGAACATCATTCATTAATTTTAAAATTTGAGTCCCTATATAGAAATATTTTTTATTTGATTATGCAAATTAGTTCCATGTACACTGCGGAAAAAATGGGACAGTTCTATATCTCCGGTTCCACTGACCTGATTGACAAAATTCAATTTGCGTTTTTCCTGAATGGAAAGCGCGACTTAGGATATGTATTAGATTTATATATAGCATTGATCTAATATAGGTATTTCGATACGAATTTGGATTTTTTCTGAAATGAAATGCCAATCGTTCTCCATATTTCGATTCTATGACTCAAATTATGCCAAACTGGTAAGTTTTGTAAAAATCGCATGAGTAGTTTTTAAAAATTTTCCTCTCAAAATTTTAGCTCCTTTGTGTTAAATGAATTTGATATATATTTATTGATACCTCTTTTTTATTAAATTTACTTGGTTTCTTCTTCCAGAATCAAAATTTAGACTTAATCCAACTATAATTCGCACAATTTTATGACTTATTTTCAAAATTTGTATTTTTATATATTTTTTATTATAACATATAAAATTTTCAACATCATCTTGAAGTAGATGTATTTCTATGCACACCTGCAAATAATTAGAGTTTCTTATTCCAAATTTGCTACGATATACAGGAATTTACATACTGGGCTGCCTCGAAATTCGGCATATCTGTTAAAAGCGATAATAACACCAAATATGATTTACGCACGTTTTTAAAACTATTTGAAAGTAATGAATATGATCTTTTTTTCGCTCTTTAACAATGAAAAAAAAATGAAAAGAAAATAGGTTGCCATAAATTAAAAATTTCGCCAAGTGAATTATTCTTGGCGCAAACTGAAATAAAAATGCCCCAAGATAAATTTTAAAATTTCTCGGTAAGTTTCGCACCAAATTTTACAAAATGTAGTATTTAGGCATAATTTGAGTCGCAGAATCGAAATGTGAAAAACAAAATTGGTATGTCATTTCAGAAAAAGCCCGATTTTGTGTCAAAATACCACTGTTAGAACAATGCTATATATAAATCTAATATGTATCCTAAATCGCGCTTTCGAGACATGAAAAACGCAATTTGAATTTTGGTAATCAGCTAGAATGGGAGATACAGAACTGCCCCTTTTTTGCGCAGTGTACATTATTATTTTATTTTAAAGGAGATGAGCGAGAATTGCGTTTTATTTTTAGAATAAAATTTTTGTGGAGGGTGAATCGTGTTTTATGTTTAGAGACATTTTATTTTTTAAAGCATACAAAAATGAAATTTCTGGTATTTTATGATAGATGTTTTGTATTGCCTGATAGTGTAGAGTTCGGTCTTCTTAAGTAACATCAACTAGACTAACACGTAAAAGAAATAACCGACAGGAGACGAGACAGAAAAGAGTCCTTTCTTTGTCTCTGTGGTATATTTAAGACACAGCAATAATTTGCGATTAGAATAACGGAGAATTATTGCTGTGTCATGTAAGTACCAAAGAGACATAGAAAGGACCCTCTTATTAACTGAAATAAAGTTTAACAGGCGGCACCAACTTGTGCTTACAGGAGCCAACAGATATGGTTTAACTCAAATATAAAGAATTAACTAAAATTTCGAAGGTAAGTAAATCTATCGACTTCATAATTTTAATAATACGCAACTGACTCTCACGTAAGGTCAGCGTAACAAGCGTAATGGCGAAAATAACTCAAAGCCGCAGAATATTATTCCCAAGAGAATCAATTTAGTTACGTGGCTTTAAGCAGACAGAACACGCTCTCTGCTTCTACCCTCTAAAACCTTCCTTCAATAAGTTTATTCTTTCTCCCTCATTAAAATGTCGCGCGAGCTGTCAGGAAAATGGAAATAAGGATTGATTTGAATATCGGACGAGCTTACATTCCGGAGGAAAATAGAAATGAGGGCAATAGAACTGTATGTTAACTTAAAATAACTGGTTCGAAACTTGAACTTAAACTTTATAATAGTTACTAGTATTAATCCTTTTTGCAGCTGGAAATATACCTCAAAATAAATTATCAAAATTCTTAAAAAGGTATTTTTAATCTCTCCGTTAAATGCTTGTAAGCAGTCTAAGAGAAAGCATCATCTCTGTTGAATAACACTCAGCCTGTAGTGCAGAAATATTTTCAAGAAGAATAAAGGCTTTGATAAGATGAAGAAATTTCGAAAAACTGAAAACGGAAGGTCATGATAAACAGGACTTTAAGTATGCATTGAATTGTAAAGACATTAGGCTATTTAGAAGCAGAAGATGTGATAAATGTTCAGTGCCATCGCCGGGACTGGAATCTCGACCTCTCGAATACGCGCCGAATGTGCTGATCATTACGTAACGAACCCAAGCTAAGAAACGGGAAAATACCTTATACACTCTCCCCTCTTAAAGAACGACTATCGATTAGGGGACCCAGTCGCCAGATCATTGTGGTGGAGAATCATCATCCACCTTTTTTTTACTTCGGGCGCCACTGTAAAGACAGGTATTTTTTGAAGCAGGAGTCACGAAAAATGAGTAGTGTCCCCGTTCAAATTCTCTTTCACAAATTATATAACTTTGCATCTGGAACCAGCACTATGTTTGTTTCATTTCGCAGGAATCATATTTATCACTAAAAAACATTCGATCAACTGTGTTTCTACTAAAGGATAAGTAATTTACTAAAGCCTTTGATGTTGACTTTAAAATCCCGGCTTCAAATGAGATGCAGAAGGACAAAACATTTGACATCTGACTTCTGATTCCTCGAATGTATTCAGGTTGGAAGCGCATTCATACCCCAAATTACATCCCCCTTTTCTCAAAACCCTATAGCACCATTCTTGTACACACTTGCATTGAATATAACCCACCTTGTTTGCAGAGTTAGTTACTCTGTCAAACATTTCCCCCACACTCATATTGTTCCCTTTATTGCTTATCAGTTCAGTATACTATTGTTCAAAAGCCCAAGCTTTTGAATGAATAATTTTAAAAGATAAGAGAATTGCACATGTATATCGTTTAGGTTTCTTCTCGAAGAAAAGGCTGCGTGTAATACGGCTAATATACCTAAAAGATTAAGGCGGATTAAAATTATAGGTGCACATCATACAATGGTGTGCGTTATGCGCCAGATAATATGGTATATGTCTGGTTTAGGGTCACTTATTCAGATTTGTAGCTTTATTCTTAAGAAAGATAGGAAAAAAGAAGGGAGAAAATACCTTATACACTCCCGATTTTAAAGGGCGACTAGGGATTAGAGGATCCATCGCCAAATCCTGTTGATGAAGAATCATCATCCACCACTTTTTAGTTCGGGTGCCACTGTACGGTCATTAGGTTATTTTGAAGCAGAAGACATGAAAAATGAGCAACGCCCTCACCGGGACTGGAAGCTGGACCTATCGAATGAATACGCGCTATGTGTGCTACGGTTACACCACGAAGGCATGCAGAAAGGAGGGAGAAAATACCTTATAAAATATAAATGTGTTTCAAATATGTAATCAGTGGGGAGTGAATATAACTTAATAATTATAAGTGTTAATGAGTTATGCATATGGGGGGTGGGGGAATATGTATCTGCAAAAATGCAGAATCATATTTAGAATGAATAATTAAGATAAAGTAGGAGATAAGCATTTAAACAGAAACAATTTTCCAAATAAATATTCCACATACTGTGGTTTACAGAAGACTCAAGTGTTTTATATATCTCGCAATTTTAAGTAACTTAACATGCTAAATTTAGTAAAATGAAAAATTGAAAAATAAACAAAATATCCGGAATTCTCAACATTGCTTTAATATTACTTCAGATGTAAAAAAAATTAATTCAAAATGTAAGCAAATTTTATCTAAAAACAAAAATAAGGACTTAAATATCCACACAAAAGTATTCAGCTACCTACCGTATAAAAGAAAAAAAAACTTAAGATATTAATCATTAACACTTTGTTGCTTTATCTCTTGCATACGACTGCTTCAAAGCTAATGGGTATCATTTGTTGACCTTTCGGGTCTTTTATTCCATTGTGGTTTGGCCCGAGTGGTAAAGTCGCTGAAAACGAGTACTTCGGTCCGGAGTTCGAGTGCTTGCGAACGGGCTGGCAGCATGAGCGTTTTCGCGTTTTCCCCATGCGTAATTTGTATACAAGCCAGCTTTTCTTAGAAAGTCCTCCAGGAAAAAATTCCTCCGCTTAGGCAGACAGCCCTTGAGTGCCTTTCCATAATTAAATACATCAAACCAAATCATTGTATTTCAAGGCGCAGTGTGAATTGAGCTTTATTTTTAGAGAAATTTCATTGAATGAATTTTCAGTTCTCCCTTTAAAAGTTCAATATTTTCAAATATTGCATCTTTACTCTGTCTTTATTTATCCAACGTAATCATAAGCATATGCTTTCAGTTATAAAAGTGTTTTAAATGAAACAAATACTCGTGTTTTCGTATATTTAAACGTTCTAAAAATTACGAAATCTAACTTTTTATACGGCCCCTTGGTTCCTATGATTATATTTCTGCAACTTTAAACTGATTATAAGAAATAAAATACAAAAGCTTTGACTACCATGCGACGAAAAAAATAGATTGAGAGATGCTTAATTTTAAATTTTGAGATATTTGAATGATTTTTTACTTGCCTTGAGATGTCTATTAACACTCTAACCTGTATACTTAAAATACCGAAGCGCCCGAAATGTCTTTCGAGATTCACAGCAACTTCCTCCCCTCTCCATCCATTAACGCACAAAGATTTGTGAAGATTTCAAATGACATCATTTTCTACTTCCTAAGAAATAAAGATAAGAAACCACAAATAAATCCTTTTAAGACAAGCTGTCTGCAATAAACTGATGCAAAGCATTTGACCTGCTACTGCATAATTAGGGGGAGGGAAGAAAACAGCTTCGCAATTTCGACCTTTTCAGGAGGAGTGGTCGTTTGAATGTACGGATGTCTCGGGCGTCTTGGTGTAATTGTTTAATAAAAAAATTGAACAATTTGAGATCGATTATTTCCCTGTAAACGATATCTTTGGTGATTTACAAGCATGTAAAACGCTTTAATTTCCAATACGACTGCAACTAGTATGCCAAACGTCTTTTCGTAGATGTATTTTATAAATTTTCTAACGCTATAAATATGTTATATTTTCTTACAATAAAAATCTAACAATCATAAAAAATTTCTTATAAGGCAAAAATATTTTTAATTGTTTGTTTTTACAAATGATGTTAAGAACTGACTGTGTGGCAATGCTGCTTGCCTGTATTTTATGCAGCACACGTTAACTATAACATATTGTGAATGAGACCGACTTCTGAGAAAAAGTATCGAATATATCGAAATAATAAATTACATAAAAAAGTATAAATTATATCTACGACTTTTTCCAGGACAAACTACTATATAATCATTTATCTATTTACACCAGAAATATTTCTCTAAACAAATGTTTTATTTTTAGTTATATACAAATGAAATAATTTCGCTCTTTAACTTGTGTACTGTCTCTGATAGAATCTCCATTTTTAAAATAAAATATCTCGGTCATTTTTTGGCACATTTTTTACTTTACTTTTATAATGGGGTGAAACTTTTCTTAAATGTAAGTACAGTAAACTCCTGTCGATCACTGACTCGCGGAACACGGTTTTGCGTATACGTAGTTTCTTAATGGTCTCCTTTTAATATGGTCAGTGCTAGAACTTCACTTATATGTGGTACGCTTTAAAGCTTCGGCCGAGTTTTGATAGTCATCTTTAATAAGAGGTTTTAAAATTCAATCATTAAAGAAGTCAACTATTACTGAAAGAGCAAAACTTAAGCTTTTAAGTTCTCCTAATCTTCTATAATGCTTCAAAATGCGGTACTAAAAGCTCTGACAACATTGCTTTCAAATAAAGATGATTTATTCTTTCTACTGAATACCCCTTTCTTAATCCAACTAATGGATGAAAAACTCATAAAAACATTCAGAGCCTATTTAGGCCTGTGTGTTAAGCGTGTTTACATCGCTGCAGTGAAACACGAGACGAAAGAAAGCATACACTAAGACGAACGAAAACACACTAATGACATTTTGGAAGCAATTCAGCATAAGGCACTTCATAGAAATGATTAAATTCGCATGGGGACAAGTGAATTTATCAACAGTGACTGTTTGCTGGCATCAGCTCGGTCCAGGCGTTGTCAACAATTTGAGAGGATTTCTATCGAAATCAAAATAAATCCAAGAAAATCGTAAAAATGAATGTAAAAATCAAGTTTACATTACTGATACATAATTTACAGTTCTTCAAAGTTTGCATATTTCCCTTTATATTTTGTAGTGTCATTAAGTGATTTTGAAGCAGGAGACATGAAAACTGAGCAACGCCTTCTCCGGGAATCGAACCACGGAACTCTCGGTTACGCTTCGAGCGTACTGACCACTACACCACGAAGGCATGCGAAGAAGACGGGAGAAATACCTTATAATTTATTTATTATCAAGCTTTTTTAAGAATTCTGCACCCGAGGAAAATTAATTTATAACTCTTGCACTCTGCCTCTATAATAATATTATTAATGAGAAACATGAAATAATGAATAAATTATGATTTCTTGTAAAATAGCAAGATGTTAATACACCAGAATAAAGGTAAAAAAATCTGACGTGTACATCACATAATTTTCTTGCATGGAATATTAAACTATGCGCATTTTTCCTACATTTCGTTCAAACTTATTTCCTCGAATTTCATTAGGGATATATTTCTTATTCAATTAATTTAGTTCTCACTTCGTGACAAGACAAAAATACATAAAAACTTAAAAGATCTTCATTAAAATTGAAAGATACAGAAAAACATAAACAATTAAAAAACAATTTTTGCAATTAAAATTAGAGTTTCTACTCAAAAAGGAACAATTCGGCAATCAGGCACGAAGGCAGATTTTTCGGTGTAGAAAACTAAAAGTTTTCTTTTGGTCCCACTCTGCAAAAAGACCCTGAATGTGCAGAGAGACTTAATTTACTATTCTACTATGTACCAAATGTAAACAAATATGGCTGCTATTGTAAAAAAATTAGGCTTAGCCGCACTTAAACAACTAAAATTGTTGATAATTTTACAACTATTGCATGCAGATTGTTCAAAGGCATAAAAACCATAACCAGAATATTTTACCAACCTATGAGGATAAACAAGCTGAGATCGAGGAACCGAGTAACTCACGAATAAAATATTGCCAATGTCAACAAAAGCACATATATATATATACACTTTTGTAAACTTTTACTGTTTGCGACTAAAACGACAGGTTGACAACTACATGTTTAGGAGTCCTATATACAAAATTTCAACTTTCTCAGGCTACTCGTTTATGAGTTATGCGAGATACATACATACGTACGTACAGAAGCCACAAAAAGACTCTTCTGAATCAATTTTAAATCCGTTTTATAACTCGCTTGAAGAAAAGGAGTCCTTTATTCTGCGCTTACGTACAGATATCACTCAAAAGCATCGTTAAATTGCATTCGATAGCGGTCAAAATGGATATTTTCGTTTAAATGTGATACGCGGCATTTTTCGGGATTACAATACTTTCTTTGCTTCGTACAAGGATAAAGCAGTACGTGGAGTTAGATTTCTCGTAAGATCTCGTCAGGCGGCTGGTGTAACGAGAAATATGACAGATATGTACTCTTTTCTTCTACTCCAATGAATAATTTAATTAAACCAAAGTGATTTTAAGAAATATAATAAATTACGTTAAGCTGCTGATTAAATTAGTCTAATTCCGTCATAAAAATATATGTTTTATTGGAACGAAAGAAATAAAACAAAATAGCTAAGTACGTGGCTGAAGTCCTACTGTATTACGTTAATTGTTCATTAATGTGTTAGACTAGTTATTAATGAACAATTAATGTGTTAGACTAGTTATTAATGAACAATTAATGTGTTAGACTAGTTATTAATGAACAATTAATGTGTTAGACTAGTTATTAATGAACAATTAATGTTTTTATCTCTGTTCATTATGTAAAACATGAATAAAAAATAATGCAGCTTTATTAAATGTGATTATTTACTTTTAAGAAGTTAAGACTTTTTACTTTATTAAATTGCTCTTTGAATACTCTAGGAATATCTACCGCTTGGACTTCTAATGACCCAAACTTTCTGATGAGATGTTATAAGAAATATGACGCTTCGTTTTTATTCTAATTTTTACTCCACAGTACTAGTATTTTTCTGTTCGAAAAAGACTGTTAATTTATTACTAGTTCAATTTTATTCTTATTGCCACAGAATTTACTGCAGCTTTTCGCCAGTTATTTAGTTTCAGGTTTTATTCAAATTTAGTTTTCAATTTATAGTATGTGTGTATTATATATATGTAAAATATAAAAATTGCGGTGGTTTTGCTCTACGCGAACAGCGAACAGGCAACCTCTAATTAACTTTCCGCAATTTCAGGATCTTCCCCTTAGAGCAGTACTTTCGAGAAATCTCTGGCCCGTTATGTAAACGCTACTATAAACAGCTGTACGCGCCATTTCTCGTCAGATTGCGTCTTGCCATTGCCTGCTATACGAAGGCTTAACTCTGTCTCTTCGTCTTTCCTTTGTCAAAAATATTTATGACGTCAAGATTCTAAATTTAATATTATTTCTATTTAAATAATTATTGGATATGTGATGTGGAGATCTTCGCCAAATAAAATGAGCTGCCATTTTAATTGAATAAAGATATGATGTTTTTGAAGTGAAATTCTTTTGTGTCATCCATTTGGCTGCCTTCCACTTCGCCAACGACAACATCCGGACTCTGATTGCTAAGCTTTATCATTTCCAATGCCCATCGACTGCAAATATCACACAGATATATATATATATAATTAAGTGTATTTACCCACAGTAATTAACTTTAATTTAAAATTATTACAGTAAATCACTTTAATAATTTAATTTTAAAAATTTTAAATTATAAAATTAGCTAATGAGCGTTGAAAGAGCCCTACATATTGCGAAATTTAAGTTTTCAATAATTATCTTCAATTAATCAATTATAAAATTGGGTAGACTATTAAGTATTAATTTTATGAGCTTTCATTAAATTTAAGTATTTCATATATATATATGTAATTATGAGTAGTTTAAAAAGCTGAATTGCTCTAAAGCTGCCAAGTAATAAATAATTTATTATTAGAAAATATTTTTATATATCATCACCAAAAAATATAAATTTCTGTTGTATTAAATAATTTATAATTACTCAAATTTGTTCCAATAATTCATCGCATTAATTAAATTTGTGTTCCTTGGAGATGATATATAAAAAAACTTTCTAATATTAAATGATGCATATATATATATATATATATACACAAAAAAAGGATCATCGTAATAGGTCAAAAATTAAAAAAAAATATTTTTAACCAATTCTGCGTTATAGCTGCAAGACTGAAGTAAATTAAACTGAAAGCATCTAAAGTTAAAATAAAATTGGAATCAAAGCAAGGTAATTCCTCAACCATATTAATAATTTCAAAGGAGATTAAGAGGTTAAACACTGTAGCTAACAATACCAAAATTAAAATAAGAATACATCAGTAGAATAAGCTTGAAAAATCAAAGTGCGAAAAGGAAAAAATATACAAATATAAAACTATAAAAATTATCTCCTTTTACAGAAACTCTAATTCAGAACTCATATGGGAAAATTAATTAAAGTTTCATTAAAATCGTTTAATATGCTAATCGTTTAAATGTGGTAATATGTGTCGATTACCATTATTCGATTACTATGATTGTTATTTTAATTTTGATATGCTTAGATACAGAGTTTAACCTCTTAACCATCCCTGCAATTATTAATATTGTTGAGGAATTGCCTTGTTTTGATTTAAATTTATTTTAACTTTAGATGCTTTAAGTTCATATATATATACACTAGTATTGCAGAAAGTTTTTACGTGAAAAATATCCAAATATTATTTCCTCGCAATATACTGCTAAAAAATTAATTAATTATAGACAAAAAGATAATAAATTTTGAACTAAAGCCACACAGGTATGAAAGAAAGGAAATTTAAAACACATATGATCCTGAAAACTCTCAGTAAAAAATGTAAAACAAAACTCATAAATTCAGCTGTTTTAGACCAGAAGAAATCCCGGAAACAACAAAAATACATAAAAAAGAAGAAAAGTACACTTTAAAATCTGATTTAGCATTATTAAGAGCAGGTAGATCAGACTCAAATTGAACCCCATTTCCTAGGAAAACCACTGTGTTTTTGTTCATCTCAAATTAGCTCGTGAACCGTTTTAATTACTTAATTATAAAGTGCATCCGATAATTTTGAATGCCCGCTGTACACAGTCGCTTTCCTTTCCTATGAAATACAAATACACAAAAACAAATTTATATGAAATAAATTAAATTTGCCTAATAAAGCAAATGTAATATATATACAATTTACTGATGTTGGACTTCAAACTAAATGGTGATAATTTACAAAATATAGGTCAAGAACTCAAATTATATTTATGAAAAGAATTATTATTGACTGAGAACAAAAGTTTTTATCAAATTAAGAAAAGGTGCAACTTACTGTTGGAAGAACAAAAGAAAGTTGGAAATTTCCTTGCTTTTTTGCATATATATATATAATTGTTAGAAAGTAGTGCAAAAACGGGAAAGACCTATTTGGTCAAGAATTTTGCGCATTGAGCTGCAAAATTAAATTTAAAGATAAGCAAAAAGAGTAAAATTCTAAAAGCAATCCCCTAAAAGTAAATTTGATACCTACGTTTCAGTGTTTAAAAAAACTTGAACAAAAAATAATTACTAAAAAGTAAAAGTAATTGAAAAAAAAAGACTTTAAAACTAAATGTTGGTACTGAAGAAATTCAACATTTAAAAAATTAAAAAATTAAATCACGTTGTAGAGACATTAGGTTATTTAGTAGCAGGAGACATGAAAAATATGCAATTCCTTCGCCAGGAATCGAACCACGGACCTCTGAAATACCGGCTCAGTGTGCTGACCATTACACCACGAAGGCACGCTAAGAATGGGGGAGATATAGCTTATATACTCCCCTTTTTAAAGGGCGACTAGGGTTTTAGGGGACCTAGTCGCCAAATCCTGGGTGTGGAGAGTCATCATCCACAACCCTTTTAGTTCGGGCGCCAGTGTAGAGACATTAGGTTATTTAGTAGCAGGAGACATGAAAAATATGCAATTCCTTCGCCGGGAATCGAACCACGGACCTCTGAAATACCGGCTCAGTGTGCTGACCATTACACGAAGGCACGCTAAGAATGTGGGAGATATACCTTATAACGTAAATAATTAAAAACCATATTAAGCACAAGCTAAATTAAATATTAAAACACCAGAATAAATTACAAAGAATGGCAGTAAATGGCAATTTAGCCTAACTCGTGTTTATCACGGACTTATCAAGGGAAAAGCGTGACAATCTCGAGCACAGCTAAACTCCATTACGCGCTTCGTCAAACGACAATAATTGAGACAGAAGCGAAAAAACATTAAAAGAAAAAAGAAATCTACATAATACAGTTGGTCTCAATTCTTATCGTTTCTTTTCCCGACGCGCCTGCCATAAATTTAAAATGAATAAAATTTATATATATATATGCACAAACATGATGCAGTTCCCTTGGATTATTCAGATTTTAATGTTTTAGATTATTACTCTTAGAGAAATTGGCATAGAACATAAAAATTTGAATAATCTCAAATGAATTACAAAATTTTATTATGATTCGTAAGTTCACTTTGAACAAATTAAAAATAAATAAAAATAGTTCGGAAAAGCGCTGTTAAGCGATGTAAATGTCGAAGTAACTTTTGTTTCACATTTTAAAATTTAATACTTTTCTTTTAATATAGTTTCGGAATTTTCCTTGAATGGTTTAATCTACTTCACTTTAAATAAATTTTAAAGTGAATACGCTCACTTTAAATAAACTGTGAAAAACTGTTATTACGATTTTAGAATTTTCCTATTTATTCCTAGAATTTTCCTTACTTAATTTTCATTTCCCATTTATTTAGAAAAATATCCCTATTCATTCCTAGAGTATTTTAATCTGCTTCTACAAATCATCAATTTTAGCTTTTAATTTATATATATATCTACAGAGAGAGATAGGATAGAGAGAGCGCAAGAATTATATTCTCCCAAATGATGAAGAATATATATATATACATACACAAAACACAAAAGGCTAAGGAATCAATATGGATTAAAATATGTAACATAATGCTCCCAGGTATATACCTAGCTCCCAGATAAACGCCGAGTACATCTTTCTTACCATTAAGTCCATTATATGCATTATACTCTGCATTTCTCCCTCGTTGTAGAACATGAACTTTGATATGCAGATAACAATGACAAACGTCGAGCTCCTTTTACATGATAATTGCTTCCAGTTGCCTTGCATTATCGCAATGCTCTATTTATGAATTCGACCATGCTCTTACTATCTTCGTAGTGGCTGTTGTTAGGGGTAGGGAGTCCATGACGCATAAATTTCAAATCTCTGCTATTGTTATATTAATGTACCTAGGAATTAACTTGTATTTATTATTGAAGTTTGAATTTAAGTTGTCTCTCAAAAGTGAGTTTTGTATTTGATTTAAGGAAATGAATGAGATGCAGAAATCGTGTTCATAATATTTCTATTACGAATTTGGGAGCTTCAAATGAATTTGAATCAAATATTTTGAAAGTGCTTTATAAAATGAAAGAGTATCCAGATAAACTGATTTTCAAATACTTATACCGACATTTTTATGCATTGAAAGATTTTGATTGTGAAATAATATGCTATTGTGACTTATCTTCAAAAGTTGGAAATGTGGAATTGGAATGTTTAAAATGGCGGAAAATTAAAATTAATTAGAATGTCATATCTAATAAATTGAAGATTTAAATAGGCTTAATGTTTTGTATATTAGCCTTTATTCATTAAGGCATATTTTTTTATATACTTTTCATTAAGGCATATTTTTTATTTTATATACTATTTATTATTATTTATATTTATTTTTTATATTTATTTTTTATTAGAGCAAAGGTAAAATTTGCCCAGAAGGGCTATTAATTTCTTTTTGGCATTTTCCGTTCATTTACTATAAACAATGTTTAACTTTTCAAATTATTGCCACCAAATAATAGAGCCCTACATTATACTTAAAGAAATTGAATAATGAAGAATCTGCATGAATGAACGTATGTTTCTCGCTCTGTGAAAAAACGACGGTACCGAGAGATATCAAATTTTGAATAACGTAGTCCCCTACTCGAATATGGGCATCCGGAACCCAAATTTGGAATCTTTAGACAATCCAGAGTCCGTCGTGATGTAGGACCATAACAAAATTGCTGATAACTGTCCTTGTATACATTACGTAGCTTTTGGATAGAGCAACTGAGCTAGCTAGTCGTTGATGTTGGAACTTTTGTTGGGCCTAGCATTTCATATATTAATTTATGCTTGGGCTGAAACTAAAAACTTTCAGCGATCTCGGATGATCTGGAATAAGGATCGCTTGCACGCCATAGAACCCGATCATATAACAGTACCGTAGGTTCGTTAGTCAAGTTCTACGACTCCATTCGAAGGGCTCGGAACAGAGTATCATCTCAAAGGCAAGAAGGCAAGCCACAGAACACATGGAAGTAAATCGTGCAAGATGTTAAAATTCATTTACTTTCTTCTGTACTATCCCCATGTTTTCATATAAACAAATTAGATAATGATAGAAGAATAGATATGAGAACTTATAAAATTGAAAAAAAAAAAACATCGCATAATGTATTAATGCATAATTATTCTACTTTTTAGGTTAGTTAATGAAAACAAAGGCCCTAAATGACAACACCAGTACAGTATACAGAATAATCGTAAAGGATAAATCCATTTCAGCTCCATAAAACCATATAACACATATGCTGTACTTTATTTGTAATGCATATGAAATACGCGTTCTTTCCAGGAGGAAGTCAGCAGCGTTCTTTTATTAAATAATTATATAAGTCAAGGTCGCGTTAAAATGATATTAAACCAATATAAAGAGTACTTGAAAGCCATTATGTTTAATTCAGGCGTATTAGGTTTTAATTTATTAATTCGACCATTTAAGAAATCAAAAAATGACAATAAGCAAACTATTAAGTTATTACAAAAGACTTTTTTGTTTCTTCTTCCTTTTTGACCAAAAGTGTGCAGTTATGTGCATTTTGTGAATGCCATTAAATGACTGGGGTAAAGTTGGCTCCATCGAATTGAGTCGATTTGGTTGGACAGGAGCCATCTTGAAAACGAGTTCCAAAACTGGAGACATCATCTTGGAGACGAGCTTCAAAAGAGTCGCATTTTGAAATTATTCCTGATGATCTGCATAAATAAGTCAGATGTCCAAGGTAGCTTTGGCGTCTTTCTTTTACTATAGCACAACAAATAGGTGGACAACAGACAGTTACGGTTTGGAATGCCATTTTATTTGATTGTTGGAACACTCTCCACCACTTCAGGTAACTATAAAATTTCTGTAGGTAGCTATAAAATTCGTGACGCTTGAAGCTTATTCTTTTCCTTTGCAGGTGTTTGCAATAACAACATCAAACTTCGTGAAATCTCAGGGTTTCTTTCGCATTTTGGAACATTTTAGTAGCTTTATTACATTTAACCATATTCAGAAAACAAGAAGCATCAAAGCTTGTGGAGACATTAGGTTATTTCGAAGCAGGAGACATGAAATATGAGCAAAGCCTTCGCCGGGAATCGAACCACGGACCTCTGGAATATGCGCCCAGCGTACTGGCCAATACACCACGAAGGCATGCAAAGAAGGGGGGAGAAATACCTTATATTCTCCCCCTTTTAAAGGCCAACTGGGGATTAGGGCCTCAATCGCCACATCGTGGTGATGAGCAATCATTATCCACCACCGTTTTTAGTTGGGGCGCGACTGTAGAGTCATTAGGTTTTTTTTTGGAAGCAGAAAAATGAAAAATTAGCAACGCCTTCGCCGGGAATCGAACCAGGACCTCTTGGTTACGGGTCGAGTGGGCTGACCACTACACCCCGAAGGTGGGAAAAATACCTTATATTCTCCCTCTTTTGAAGGGCGACTGGGGATTAGGGGCCCCAATCGCCAAATCGTGGTGGTGGAGAATCCTCATCCAACACCTTCTAGTTCCGTCACCAGTGTAAAGACATTAAGTATTTTTTCGAAGCAGGGCTCATGAAAAATGAGCAACGCCTTCACCAGGAATCGAATCACGGACCTCTAGAACACGCGCCCAGCATGCTGACCACTACACCACGAAGGCATGCGAAGAAGGCGGGAGAAATACCTTATATACCCCACCTTTTAAAGGGCGACTGGGGTTTGGGGCACCCAAATCCCGGGGGTGGAGAATCATTATCCACCTCCTTTTGCAGTTCGGGTGCCACTATACAGTCATTATGATTTTTTTTAGAAGCAGAGGAATGAAAAATGAGCAATTCCTTCGCCGGGAATGGAACCACGAACCTCTCGGTTACACGTCGAGTGTCCTGCCCGCTACACCACGAAGGCATGCGAAGAAAGCGGGAAAAACACCTTATAAGCTTATTATAGCTTTAAATTTTATTGATTGCACAATAGAATGAGTGCTCTTATTCTACATTCAGTTTGATTTTCTTGTTGGTCATCGAAAGTAGCAATTAGAATTAGAAAATTAGAATTAGAAGAAGAAATTAAAAAATTAGAATTCATCTATTTTAAATAAGTGCAAATAAAATTGCGCTGGAAACGATAAAAATTGAAAAGAGCGCTTTTTGATGTGAACGGAGAACAGTTATCTTAGACTGAAAAGAAGGGGGTATCTTCTGCTCGAATATTATGTAGTGACTCTGTTCGGCAAGTTATTATAAAAAAACTATTCTTTCTATACATTGCTCATTTTGTCTCGGTATGAAACGCATACTTCAAAAGTCGTGGTCATTAGAATAATGAAGCTCTTTTGTTGAAAACAGGGATAGCAGTATCAATTACGATTTTCATAAATCTTTGAAACATGTAGCATGAATATTTTTAAATGAAATTTATTATTAGCCCAGGCCCCAAAAGTTGAAGTTATTATCTTTTTCTTAAATACAATTCTAAAACTGTTTTAACCGCGATTATTGTTTGGTAATAGACGAAGGTATATCTCAAGATAACAATGCACTGTTACGAAATAAAAACCCTGATGCGTACACCACATAACTTCCTTGTACGGAATATTAAATTATACTCATTTTGCATTTCATTTAAACTTATTGGATTGAAATAAATCTATTTTGTCGATAGCGCATAAACCACAATATAATAAATGCAATCTTTAAAATTCACTATATTTGTTTACCATAGCGACACTCTGGCGCTAGGTTTACTTAACAACGTTACATCCCTTTCATTTCCTAACTCAGAATGCGCAAAAATTATGTATATCATCTGAAGAATCATATAATCTTTGCCAGATATTCTATTCAAATACTATAATAAATCTAAAATAAAAAAAAAAAAAAAAAAAAAAAAAAAAAAAAAAAAAAAAAAAAAAAAAAAAAAAAAAAAAGAAAGAAAAGAAACCCTTTTTCACAGATGATTCAGTATTTCTTATTCAATTATTTGAGTTCTCACTTCGCGAAAACGCAAAAATACATAAAATCTCAAAAAAATCTGTACTAAAAATTACGAAATAAATCTTAAACACTTAATTCTTCGCAAACACTCTAGAATGGATTAAGCGTCATTTAGTTCGCAATAATAAAAGAAGGCAGTATCTTTGTTGTTACGAAGCTTAGTTTCTCTAGATTGACAACAAATCCACTATTCTGCTAAGTTTCAAACGTAAACAAATGTGGCTGCTATGTAAAAATAATTAGGCGTAGCCACAGTTAAACAACTTTTAATTTTTTTAGAATTCTGAAAATATTACTTGCAAATTTACTAAAGGCATAAAAACCTTAACCAGAAGATAAGATCAACATAATTCAATCATTTTTAAAGCAAAAAATACACAATTTGCAAACATATAACAATAAAGACACTTTTGGTGCTGCTGATTGCAACCAAAATAGGAGGTGCACATTTACACGTTATAACAGGCCTATATACAAATTTTCAACTTTCTGAGGTTTATCATTTTAAAATTATGTGAGATACATACATACGTACGTAGGTACTCACAGACACCACAAAAAGAATCTCTTCAGAATCCATTTTAAATCAGTTTTATAGTTTTTTTGTCGAAGAAAGAGTCTTTTATACTGTCCGTACGTACAGATTCCATGCAAGGATAGCGTTAAATTGCATTCTATAGCAGTCAAAATGTACATTTTCTTTGAGATATGATACCCGAAATTTTTTACGATTGCAATACTTTCTATTTATTTCATACAAAGAAGTAAAAAGGTGCTGTTTCCTATAATAAATATCATCATTAAGATATTTATGTTGTATCTAAACATGTTATGATCATGAAGTCTAAGGATCTGGGCGTCATTGGGAAATTAAAATTACTTCATGTATAATGCAGTTATGTCATCTCCGATCACAGTTTTGAATTAGCGTTAATCTCACATGGATAGTTTGACATTGAATTTCTTCATACCTATCGCATCAAAAAACCTGAAGTGATAGATTTTAAGAAAAACTCTCAGCTGGGAAAGCTTGAAACCGGACAGTACCAATACAGAGTTAATTTGAGACCTATAGTGTTGCTGTTCCTTCCTCGAAATCTCGAGTTTAGATTTCAACAAAATAATATCCCGTCGCACATTTCAAGCATTTCTGCTGATCGTTTCTCTGCGCCAAATATTTCTTTAGACACCTAGGCCGATAGACCCCTTTCCCATAAACCATATTTGTGTCTTGACAAAAGAGGCTTCGAATAACCCAGAACGACGAAGAATTAACCTGGTAATAGAGACCAAGCTGGGAAGTAATCCTGCAGTACAAAGCCGTGTAACAATTTGCATCCACACCTGACGTGGATCATTGCCCTATTTGTTTGCTCATTTTGTGAAACCCTTTCTATTGAGTAAATCAATTAGATTTTCAAACTGTGGTAATTTCTTTTATTTTGTATATGTTTTGCTGTGTTGTGACTTATCTCATTGTCTGACAGCAACACCAGAACAAGCCCAGAAAATTCATCGTGGCAAAGATTACGTCTGACTTTTGGGAAGAGGTTTGACCATCATACAGGTAACAGTACGACTTTGCTCAGATCCCCAATTTTGCAACCAATTTTGAGAGCGCTTCGGGGCAGACAGGTCCAAAAGACTACCACCCCTCTTCTCCTACCAACAAACTCTTTCACGGATTTTTGGCTTGCCCTCTACAGATATTTACAAACACACATGCCTACTCCGGGATTCGAAACTCAGCCCTTCTATATGGCAGTCAGCGTCTTTAACCACTGTCCCGGTTTAACGCTTTAACTCTATTTTGTGTATGACGGGAACCAAAATCTGTAATACAATGTATGTGTGTTTTACATTTCGTACCATAAACGTTGTGCAGCTTGGTCATAAATTGTCATACATAAACTTAATTATAAGAATAAATTCTTCCCGGTCGGAAAAGGTGACTGCAAACATACTTCCGTTTTTCGTAACAGCAGAGAATTTAATTTCGTGTGAAAGTAAAATACACCGCCACTCTATTTATGACATAAACAAAATTTACCATTTTACCTACATATAATACATACATTGTACCTACATACAGTCGAAATACAAGATTAATTGGCCTTGTATTAGATAAATGCGCCTGTCATTGACAAGAGCATCATATAAGTTTCAGCCTGATTTCAGTTCCAACCCTAAATTTAATGGAGAGCACTCCTAGGTCCACGGGTCTCCCACCTCTCTTTTCCTACCAACAAACCTCTCGAGAGAACTTTCGACTCGCCGCATATTTAGAGTGCCCCAATGATGGGCAGACACTATACATTTACAAAGCCCCGTGCCTTCTACGGGATTGGAACCCAAGCCTTTCGGTACAGCAGTCAGTACCCTTCAATTATAGCGTCACTAACCACTGTCCCAGTTGGGCGGCGTTTTGATGTATGTATATGTAGGGATGTTTTCTATATGTACATCATATTTATCATTTTTGTTTAAGACAATAACTATTTGATGCGTAGATTTCTACAATTAATAAGTTTTTGATAATTTACTCGTGCTCTCTTAGCAAACAGCAAATTTTAACTATCATAATCCAATTTACATATCTAACTCTTATGTACACTTACAATATACATAATTAGATATCTGATAACAACATTCAATAATTTCAGAAATTTTAAAATGTAAAGCACATTTAAAATTGAGTTAAGTCTATCTTCAATTTAGCTACAACCTTACTTTACCGACAATTTGCAATAATTCCTTGTCAGTCGTTAAATACGGATTTGATTATATTTGCATTAATGAGACGTTTGAAGCTGCTCATCTGAAACATAGCGGCATTATTCGATGCTAAAATATTGCGTAACTTGTAGCTTTAATGTATAATTACAAGGTGTAACAGGGATCAATATTCGTAATTACATTTCGTTTAAAAAATGATTTATGTAAGGAAAAACCATTCGAAATGGGATAATGTTCAACATTTATTTCATCTGCATATAGTTCACTATATGCTGTGCGCATTTATCCTTATTTCGATTTATTATGGAGCTAAGATATACTCGTATATCTCACTATATAAATACGTTTCAAATTACTTTAGCTCTGTTGTGAATATATCGGTGTCTTATAATGTAATGAAAAGAAATTTATCCATCAAGAGAGAGAATTTAATTTAATTAAACATGGGAACACATGCTTAGCCTTGTATATTTTTTAGGTTATTTTGAATCTGGAGAAGTGAAAAATGTGCAATGTCCTCCTTGGCGTTCGAACCTGAACCTCTCGAATGCGTGCCGAGTGTGCAACCGTTAGACCCCGAAGCTGTGCAGAAAGGAGGGAGAAAATACCTTATATACTCTTCCTTTTAAAGAGCGTCTGGGGATTAGAGAACCCAATAGCCAAATATTGGTAGTGCAGAATCATCGTACACCATCGTTTAGTTCGGGCGCCATTGTAGAGTCATTAGGTTATTTGGAAGCAGGACACATAAAAAATGTTCAATTTCCCTCGCCTAGATTCGAACCTGGACCTCTCCAATATGCGTTGAGTGTACTCTATAGGCTGAAGAAGGAGGGAGAAAATACCTTACATACTCCCCGTTTTAAAGGGTGACTAGGAATTAGGGGATCCAATCGCCAAATACTGGTAGTGCAGAATTATCATGCAACATCTTTTATTTCGGGCGCCATTGTAGAATCATTATGTTATTTGGAAGCAGGGACATGAAAAATGTACAACGCCCTCGCCACGAGACCACGAGACCATATTGTGTAAAGGCAGGAATATCTTTGTGGAGGTGTTTTTAATAACTGTTAGCTTGTATTCACGTTACGCATGCATAAACACAGGACTGCGAAATCATTATCAGAGTGATAATTATCAAGTACTTATACATTCTGTTGTGGATTATGTCAATTAAAATAAAACAAAAACACGAAACAAGCTGGATTATGATAATTAAAATTTGCTGCTTGCTAAGATAGCACGAGTAAAATATCAAAAATGGAGTAATTGTATAATTAAGCAAATTGAAAAATTAGAAAACACTATGTATTCAAGCTAATGTTTGTCATTGTAAGAGGACGTACTTGTAAGAGTATGTCATTGTAAGAGGACGTCATTGTAAGAGAGGATTCATTGCCTGTATTGTAAGAGGACTTTGTATTTCGACATGTATTTCGATTCATTGCCTGTATTTTAAGAGGACTGTATTTCGACTTGGACTAGCAGGATAAATGTAAAATTAAAAATTTGTGTTTATGAGTGTCATATTTTTAAATTCATATTTTTGTAAGTTGCTTCTTTCCGTAAATCCTCACCCATTTAAACTACAGTTTTCTTTAAGTACATTATTTTTCTCTCTAACTTCATTTGAGACATTCATTTATTGGCTAAAGACTAATAATTTTAAATACGTAATTTCTTGCTAGTTGTTTTTGTATCTATACATGCAAATGTCTTGTACATCATATTAATTAAAATAAATTTAAAATAGAAATACTTAAGTTTATTTTATGCCAGCTGAATTAAAAGCATCACATCCTGTCAAAAGTGATTAGCAAAAACAGATGAAGACTTCATATTTTTATAAAAATGTTTTTGGCCAAGCTCTGTCAAAGAAAGGCGTTACCCGAAAGACTCCACCCCGAGTGATTCGGATGTAATAGGTTTTACTGTATATTAATATAATACTTGGGTATTTTTCTGCGCGTTTTATAGTTGAATACTATAATTAGGTTTCACAAGTAATTTGAATCTGATCTGGCAAAAGATAAATATCTGAATTATCTATCCAGATCTTCTCTTGGAGTTCTGGAGTATCTAAACATCCTACAAAATTATCGTGATTAATTTAGGAAGATGATAATGAGCGTAAAGCATTATATTCTTCTTTAAACTTTCTTGTATATTACTAGTAGCTTACATGCTGATATGTTAGTAGGCTGTATGTGAGCTTATCGTGTATGTTAGTATCTTTGCCCATATTTTAGTATGAGTGGTATGTGCAGGTTTCCTAGATGGATTAATAAACTGTCAAAAATTTAGTTATATATTAGTAGTTGCTTGCTTGCCTGTTTTCAAGTTTGTGAATTAGTGATATGGGCAAATTTCGTAGAAATATAATTAAAATGTCAATGGCATTTTTAAATGAGTGTCTTTTTTACTTATAGTGTAGATGAAGCTTCAAGATTCTAGATTCAAATTTATTTCGCCAAAAACGCTAAAATAATTCACAGTGTTTTAGTAAGTTTTGTTTTCTATTAAAGACAAAAGTTTCAATTAAAAAGCATTTTAGGAGTGAAATACATACCTGATAATAGTTTAAGGTTTTACTTTCTGAGGAATAGTTTGATTTATTCCTCAAAGCCTAGAGGGCTATCTGTCTGATGTGAGGGATGCCTTCGAGGGGACTTTCAAAGAGAAACTGGCTCGTATACACGTTACACATGGGAAAGACCAGCAAAAGGGCCATGCAGCCAGCCCGCTTGCAGGATTCGAACCTCGGACTAAACTACCAGTGTTCAGCGACCTTACAGTTCGGCTGCTGGTGGGTTTCTGAGGAATGACTTAAAGCTGTCATTAGAAATATCCAAGCGTCAAGCAAATACCATCTTTCACTCAAATTCCTTCTGTAGTAAGCGTCTGGATTAGTGTAAAGACTTGCATTAGTGCATTCGAATTTAATATCTGTGTAATAACTTATTTAGTATCTTTGTATCTGCATTCTTTCGTATCTTATCTTATCAGCGCAATATTCAGTATCTAGTATCTAGATATCTGTATATTTGCATAATGTCTTGCATTAGTATTTAGAATCTGTGCCTGTATTCGAATTTAATATTCGTGTACTAAATAGTACACGAATGTAATAATCGTGTACTAAATAGTGCATATAGTACCTAGTAATCAGTATATTTTAGTATCCCTGTATCTGTATCAGTAATCTGTATCTCTATCAATCTGTGTAGTATGGAGTAGTGTGTTTAGTATCTGTGGATTTGTGTAAAGACTTCCATTAGTGTTTACGTACTTAATATCTTGTCAGGACTACTGTTCCTTCTGGTTGATTTTGCAAACATAACTGGAGTCCTGAGTCAGAACAGGGAGCTTACTCAAAGCTATGTTCGTGCTTATGTAGAAAATAAAACAATGATAAGGAGGGTTGAATTTACCCTTTTTCTCACAGCGTATAGGTGCTTCCGCACTTGGGAATAAAAAGACCAACACTTTTGGTCTAGAACGTAGAAAATAAGAAAATGAACTAACTTTACTAAATACAACTAAGATTTTTACAGAGACTAGTAACGCGAAGATTGGCCTTTTAATATTACGTGTGTAGTTAGCAGAGTGCAAAGACTACAATACGTTTTTAAATATCAGCGTGAACCAAATTCTGGCCTTAAAGGCAGACAACAAAAATTACAAGCGTGGTAAAGGCCTCGAGAAGCTCTTTCCCTTTTTTTTGGCTAAAAGGCATGTCTTAAATACTTCTAAAGTTTGCAACCTCATTTGCATACACTAAATCTATTCGCGCTTATTTTGGACGGAAATGGAAAAGTAAGGGAAGGTTTAAAATAAAATAAACATTAGTAAAACTTAAAATCCTTACAATCTGCGTAATAATATATTTAGTACCTGTATATGAGTTCTTTTGTATCTTATAATATCTGTATATCTGCGATAGAATCCGTATATTTGTATATAGGAGTAATATCTTGCATTATTATTTAGAATCTGTGTCTGCATCCGCATTTAATACCTTTGTAGTAAATAATAATGCATATAGTAACTGTTTATCAGTATAATATAGTATCTGAGTATCTATATCAGTATCTAGTATCTATGTAGTATGTAGTAGTGCATTTAGGATTTGTTTATTTGTGCAATGACTTGCATTAGTATTTAGAAGCTGTGTCAGCATTCGTTTTTAGTATATGTGTAGTATGTAATAGTGTATTTATCATCTATGTATCTGTAAAATGCCTGCATTAGTATTTAATATCTGTCCCAGAATTCGTAATTGTGTGAAATTTCATTTACTTAGTAGCTATATTTTAGTTATTTAGTATCTGTGTAGAAATGTGTAAAAGGTATAGTGTAATGTATTCATCAGCATATGTAGCATCTTAATAACTTCTCCATGTATTCCTTGTGGGGCGCCGGGGTTGTTGCACTAAGCTGTTGCAGGATCCGGGCAATATCCGATTAGTTTATGTAAGCCACCCTGGTGTCGGGACGCGTAATGGCAAACCGCACATTGAGTTGATCAATGTTAACGAATTTCGCTTACTGCGCATACTCAGCGTTGTATCGTTGGCGTGGGAGGGAATACTGACGACTAAAGTATAAGCAACCTTACATAAGACTGTGTGTCATATAGCTCTTATCGACTGTTTACAATTGTCATACTTCGGAAATTTGTTTGTGCTTAATGCATTTGCTTCTGTTTCATTTCATGTTAGTTTATTTTGTTCATAAACATTATATTTATATCAGTTATTTATAATAATTTCTTTGACTTTAATTCCGTAATTTAAACTGGATTTCTTAATTTGTTAAAGTATATAGAATGGAACGTATGATAAATAATCAGTTGCTTTTATTCCTCGGAAGTATAATCAATAAACATTCAGCTAGTATATCTTGTAATGTTTCTTGCTTTGTATTCATTCTTAAACAAAAATATGCGCAGTTTACAATAGATATTTACACTCTAAGTAATGAAGCAACTCACAACATAACAATTTTTAAAACCCCGAACTATTTACTCCCAGATAACATACACCGTATTTATCTTCTTTTAGAATTGTGCCAAAGTCGTAAATTTACTTTCTCCTCTGGGCATGCGCAGTATGCAAAATTCGTTCAACATTAATCAACTGAATGTGCAGTCTGCCATTACGCTGTCGGGACCCGCTTTCACCTGTCACCTGTAGTAAGTGTCTGATGGCCAGATTTAATGGAAATGAAGAATTGTGAAGTCCTAACAGAGAAGAAATAATACGAAGGTATTTGAAATGCATTAATTTCATTGCTCTAGGCTTAGCATATCCAAACCGTACTTCTAGTTTTAATTCCATTGTGCACTTTTTGAGCAAAGAATAAGCATTTTTTCATAAATGGAATATGCGGGTTTCCTGCTCATGTACTGTGGTTTATCTCAAGCATCTCACAGTAACATCAGATCAATTCCACAGATTTTATCGTTTCCAAGAGGCAAAGCTTTCTCTTGTCATTGGCTTAAGCCTTGGGCAATTTATAAGTGACAGTTACTCAGCTTCCCCCAGTGTTGTAGATAATCTCCTTTCACTCCACTGTCACACAAGCTTACCAGCTTCTAAACGTGCAGCCAAAGCACTGAAATAACAGTGGTATCTTGTAACTACAATAAATCAGCCAAGAGCTAAAGTGGCAGCTGAAGCAAGTATCCTAATGCTGTGGACAACCACTAACGTTACGCAGAACACAGCATATATATACAAATATATGTGCATGGGTCAAAGGGTATAGTACTGCGCTGAAGCACACAACTGTTTAACAAGTCAACATTAAACGTCTAGTGCCAAAAATAGAATAAAGTAAAGTAAAATGTGCAATAAAAGCCTATGGAGGACAATAGAGCCTGAACTAAGTAACATAGCTGAAATGCGCAGAAAGCTAATCAAATATATAAAGTTCAGACCTAAATTTTAATAATGATGACATCAGTAACAGAAGCTGTACTGAGCACGGAGACACTGAAGTAAATGGCTGTTACATACATATTATATTTGTTGGTAAATAGTGGGCAGCTCTAAATAATATATAAGAAATATAAATTATCTACTGTGGTCATACTGATATAAATAACGGGTCTAACAACAATGTTGTATGCTGATGTTCAATAATACATAAACGCAGTTGCAGATATAAATTACATGATAATTATAAATTGTGGATAATTAGTTCTGAGTGGACGGAAAAGTGCTTAGTTAATAACCTAACTGCCGTTCCAAAGGCCCCGGGTTCCAATCCCGGAGGAGGCATGGATGTAAATTGTCTGCGCCTTCATAGGAGGCAACGGTGGCCCACGTATTAGGTGCCTCCATAATAAAGTTACCAACACTTCTGGCCTCAGTAGTTACCAACTTCTATAATGGTGAGTGAGCAACGTCTATGAAATGTTCTGAGTGGATTGCGAATGCAGATGCACTGTATACATTAAATAAGTAAGTCAATGCAATAATTTATGCAGCTCATAGTAGACGGTTCCGTAGGCAACCATTCACTCCCGTGTTGCATAATTCGTTGGTAGTCTACATTGACCAATTAACAAGTCGTGAATACGGTAACTTTGGACATCGGCAGCTTGCTTGGTAGTGTGTCGGATTTTTCATTGCTCATGATCCTTACATGAGCTGGAACTGATGGACAATAAAATTTATAGATACAGCATTCAGGAATTTGCCAGTAGCTTTCGTGATTCGTTTGCTCATCACATATGTATCTCCTTTTTTATTCCAATGGCTTATTTTATGCTTAAAATATATATATTAGTCTAGGAAAAAAATTATGGTTCCATTAAATGCAGCGTTATAGCTATCCTCTTTCATTTTGCCATCCACTTTATAGAAAACTACTCATGATGGCTACTGAACTGCATGTGGGGTTCCACCCTTTTATTATACAGCTCAGTGTGAGGAACCTTGTACATTGATAAGCGAATAATCGCTTGATAATGTGAACAGTGACGTAAGACTCAAGAAGGGTTAATTACCCTTTATTTCTCAAAATTAGAATCAGCACAGTTTGCTCCTATCTCAGAGCGTACAGCAAAGCCTCTACGTCGGCTTGAACTCAAGTTAATAAGAATTAAAAGTTAACTAATGTATAACTAAAAGATATAGCCGAAGTTATCAGGATTCTAAGTAATTGGCCCCTAAATCTCAATTAAGTAGGCGAAGTTATCAAGAGCCTGAAGTATGGCCGAGCGTAGCATATTAGTTTAGACAGAGACGTAGCCCAAGGGCAAACGCGGGCTAGTCAGAAACTCTGACTCTCTAACCAGGTCAGTGAAACATCGACTTAAATACTACTCTTACTCATTTGCATTAAACGAGTTTCTGAAAATACATTCTGGTAGGAAATTGTAATCTGAAGCTGGAAGAGATAGGATAGGTGCATGAACTTAAAATAACTGTTATAAAATTAGGATAAACCTTGTAAAAATGGTAAATGAATCTGGCTTATAATTGTGTGATTCAGGATTTCAATTTTGATTTTCATTATTCATTTCCTTGTGAATTCTACAGCCTATTTTATATTTTAATTACATCTGAAAGGAATATTTCTAATTTATAAGAATATTTTTCTAATTAGTTTGCAATGACTTTCTAAAACCTTCTTGCTCACTTTGCTACTTCTATCATTTACTTTATTAAAAACAACTCGGTGGTGAATATTTCACACCAAACATGTTAAGTTACTTTAGTATTTATTATAGTATTTATTATAGTATAAACTGCTGCTTTAAATTGTTTCCTCATAAATACGCTACATATATATATATATATATATATAATAAAATACTGCCTATTAAAACTCAAAGCAGTTATTTTATTTGACACTCACAGGGTATATATATATATATAACTGCGAAGCTTTAGTCCAAACATAAATAATAATATTATCTATTGCTTGTGGTATTTTCTCCACTTAATTATCAGTTCATAGACGTGTTGGATTTTTATTTCTCCCATAAAAGGTTTTCTATTGATTGCTGCTACCAAGGAAGCCCAAGATCACGTCCACTCTGGTGAGCCTGTTGCTGACATCCTTGGCGATTTGGCGTTGAAGTGTGGCGAGCGTCCTGGCGCTTTCTGCTCGAGTCTTTTCCTGCAACCCTGCCCTCCACCTTCCGTAGCATAATAACAGGAGCGTACTTCAGACCTGCGAAGATGCAGAATACCGTTATTAAAAGAATGAATAATATGTCCACCTTCTACAGACCGTTTTGTGGGTTAACTGGTTCTACAAAATTAGGTTCGATATTGGGTTCTGGCGAGCACTTCCGCCGAACCTGAAGCGTAAAATCCTCAGCATTTGGGATTACAATGCAGCCTTTGTAATCCAACAGGCTGTTCTTTCGTTTTCTTTAATGTGTGTTTTTCGTTGTGGGTCTTGGGAAATGTATTTTGAACTGCTGTTATTATATCCGAAGAAATAAGATAATGGATTTGGACTATAATAGGAATATGCAATAGAAAGGTAAGTTTAAAATCATATGATTTCATAAGAAGTATGATTAATGAACGTATAATGTGAATGCAACATAAAACAATTTAAATATCTATAGCACATATATCATATATTATTATATCTTTGAAATGTGTTCCGACGCCTGAACAAAGCATTTTGCTTCTGCATAGGATTCATGAGAAATTACTTGCATTACCTCTACTTTAGTGCTCCAGGTCATTAGAAAGCTCATTTTGTTTTTACAGCTTTCGGTTATATTAAAAAATGTGTATTCCTGCTATAATACGTTGAGGATATTTTCATTTTATTATTTTTTGTATGTATAAAAACGATTAGTTTTCTTTAGCAAAAGTGAAATAAGGTATGACTATAACGTTAAGCCTTTAATGTCGATCGCTTTTAGTTATTAGTTAATGTCAAATGCTAGCGTTTTCATACAGTACACAAACAAATACCTCAGGAGTTTTCATGCGAAATAGTTTTTAAGCAATTTTCAAGAAAATTTTCCTCATGTACAATTTCATATATATACTTCATAAGTACTTTGAAAACATTCAAGATAAGTTTTTTTAGAATAAATTCCTCTGTATCTTCGTGAAATATAAAATTAATTTATGTATATTATTTAATGTGTAATATACCATTTGTAAGTCATTTGAATAACATAAATTAGCATAAAAACATAAACACAATCAACTTATATAGGCGAACTGTCAGCTTGGAGAAAGGCAAAAATATTACCAATAATATCTGAGCTAAATTCAGAATGAGGTTGTACTTTCCAATTATTTCAAAACAATTTTGTTATCAGGATATATGATGCATTTGTCAAAGCCTCGTATAAGTTGCACAGTAATGTTTTAGAATTAATTTTGATATTTTTTTAAAAACTGATGTTATAAAGCTAAAGCGATACTGAATTGTACTCGTCTTCGAAAACAAATTGTTTTATGATTTTTCAATATTTCGCGTTTAAAAATATTGGTATTTGCTTCCGGAAAATTTGCTTTTTAATTGTCCTCAGATCTTTTAATTCAGTTTCTAGATTTTTGTATAAAATTGATGCGTCTGATAATAACTTAAATATGTGTACATTTTCTCTTATGAATGGAAATTTCGTAAACTTTTATGGGTTTTTATAGCTTTTATTTATAGTTTTATAGCTTTTATTTTGATGTAGCAAAGAATTGTAATTCTGAAATAGTTCTAAAATATAATTAAACTTACCCAGTAGTTACGTATCTAATGAAGATAACCTCAAAACCAAGGTGCGGTTCTCATTCAATACTTTCAATGATTTGTTTCTAATACTTTTTAATTATCAAATAATCGTATAAGCACGTGAGAAAAATTGTCCGGAATAACGCTATAACTGTTTTAAACGAATTGGAAAGAAACCGAATTTGGAATATACATTTGTATATGGTAGGTAGGATTAAATTTGGATTAAATGTGAAAGAAAGACAAGTTTGTTGAGAAATATAAAAATAGATTATATTTCTGACCTGAATAACTTAGCTAAAGATTTTCAGTTAGGTATTAAAATGTAAGGTGAGAATGAATATCATAAAGTAAGAATGTTAAATCTAATGATGTTAGAGTTTTAATGCAAATATATGGAAACTACTGACAAGCCGTTTGAACTAATTTCTAAAAAAAGAAATGCACTAACCACAGCTTTAAAAATATTAGACTGGAGAAATTTCTGAATAGAAAATGTGAGAACTATTCAAATATTAAATTATGTAATAGTTATGGTAATGAGTATAAACTGTATCTGCCAACATAATAAAGGAATACCTAAATTTTGATGGAGCAGTTAATGTATAATGTTTGT